>CM035154.1:97010490-97241992 GCA_020205615.1 Panax quinquefolius
GGCTTAGAACAAATTGTCAGAAGTTGTTCTTCACGATTACTGGGTTTCCTAGATTTTGTGAAAGGCAGTTGGTCAACGGTGGTTTGACCACTTATATATATGATTCTATAAATGATATGGGTGATATAATGACATGATTGTGTAGTCCTTATGTCAGACTACAATATTAAAACAATAACATGGCTTAACTAACAAAGATCGGCAAGATATAGGGACTGTAAAACGTTGTCAGATTTTCTGGGCAAATCTGGGCTGCCCAGAAACAGTTTCATGTGATTGGTCAACGTACTTTGACCTTTAATAACTTTCAATATGTAGCAGATATGGACCTGATTCAAGTACCATATTACAGAATGCATGACATACTACAAGTCTAAACACTTAAACAACCAAAACTATAACCAGGAAAAGATCTACAAGGACTGACATTAGGCTGTCAGACACAAATTTCCAGATTTCTAAAATCATCAATTTCGTGCATCTAAGTGTTATGGATCAGAGTTATAACAACCCAGATCACTAAATGACTCCTTCTAACATAACTTTAAACATTTAAACAAAACATCTAACATTAATTCAAAAATCGAAATTTAGGTTTAGGGTTTTACCTTTCTTGAACACAATCTGATTTTTGGCTACTGATTTTGTTGGTGTGTTTCGTGAAATTTGGTTTTGTATTTGAAAAATGAAGGGAAATTCGTGGCTTTTGGTTAGAGGAGCTCTTGGATAAGTATTTGAGCAAAATGGGCTAACAAGTGACCTCTTCCTCTCTCTAATCCTATATATAAAGGGTTTAATGCTATGGCTGATCATGTGATCAGCCTTTTGATTGATTAAAGGCTATACTAGGCCACATGGCTAGTTGGGGTTGGCCACCAACCACCCTACTTACTAGGTTAGATCTACACTCCACCTTATTAAAATAATCAAAAGGGTAGTTTGGTCATTTGGTGTTTACTTTTAGTGGCAATGTTGACATTTCCTCTCACCCATTACGGTTTAATCCTAGAGCTCCAAAAGTCCAAGTTCTAGGATTTTGAGATTAGGGCTAAATTGAAAATCTTAGTTGCTAAAAATGTGAATTAAGGTTCTCTAATTAAATTAGGTTTACTAATTACCTAGGATTTATAAATTAGTCTTTATATAATATATTAATTACTATTAACTTTGCTAAATTAATACCTAGGGTTTATAACTTAGCAATTAGGGTTCTAATTTAGTAATTAGGGTTTCTAAATACTAATTAGGGTTTACCTAATTAACATTAAATATAATAATTTCCATAAATTACATTTCACAATAACTTAATAAATTTTATAGTCATAATTGACTTATATACTATAATTTATCAGTAACGCTAGGGTTTGTACTGCTTTACTAAAATTATTCCACACATTAACATTACACACATATAAAGCATGTTTATATTACTGAAATATAATTGATATTACATTAATATTCTCATTCCTTATTCAAAGTCCAGTATTAGGGTTTTGAATCCATATCCGACATAACCTTCATATATACCATTATCAATTGGTGATATCTGGAACGAAGATCAATCTTTGAAAAGAACTTGGCTCCTTGCAACTGGTCAAACAAGTCATCAATATGTGGCAATGGGTACCTATTTTTGATGGTGACAATCAATACAAAGTCGCATACTCCCATCTTTCTTCTTCACGAATAGAACAGGAGCACCCCAAGGAGAAGTACTAGGACGAATGAAACCGATGTCTAACAATTCCTACAGTTGGGTCTTTAACTCCTGAAGTTCAATAGGAGTCATTCGATATGGGGCTTTGGAAATAGGTTTTGTACCGGGTTCAAGGTCAATACAAAATTAAATTTCACGCTCTAGGGGTAGGCCAGGAAGTTCTTCAGGGAATACGTCAGGAAATTCATTAACAATAGAAATATCATTCAAAACTGACGTATTTTTATTTAGATCCGTGACATGAGCTACGAAAGCTTGACATCCGTTTTTCAATAAACGAATAGCTTTATGGCTTGAGATGACAGTGATTGATTTTAATGGTTTGGTTGCTTGAATTCGCATAATAGGTTGGTTAGGAATATGAAAGCTAACAACCTTACGAAAAAAATCAATTTTTGCATGATGAGTGGTTAACCAATCAATCCCTAGAATTACGTCAAATGCAAGTATTTTCAATGAAATAAGATCGACAGGTAATGTGAGGGTGCCGATTTAAACCAAACAAGACTTATAAACAGTGGACGTAATGAAGGTTTCTCCCAATAGAGTTTCAATAGATAAGTCAAAGTCTAATTTCTCCGGAGTCAAATTTAAACGTTGAGCACAAGTAGGAGAAATAAAAGAATGGGTAGACCCGGTATCAAATAAGGTATATACTTCGCTAGAGTTTATGATAAGCTTACCCGTGATGACCTCGTTTGGGTTCCTTGCTTTCTGGGAGATCACGACAAGCGCTCTCCCTTGCACTACTGGCTTCGACTTTTCTGGGACGTCTTTTGGTGCCTCCATCCTAGCTGAACTTGTATTCGGTGAACGAAAAAATTGGGCTAGGTGACCTGCTCTTCCACAATTATAACATTCTTTGGACGGCATCACGCAGTTTGGACTGATGTGTCCTTCCCCTCTGCATTTGAAGCATATGATAGGTGGTCCTTCTCCTTCCTTAACCATGGGTGTTGGTGCTGACTTCTTTCCATCATTGTTGAATCTCCTCTTCTTGAAATGTCCATTCTTATTGTTTTGGCCATGATTACCACCGAAGTGGTTACCATTTCTGGCATGTTGATTCTCTCCACGCTTATTGTCACCGCTTCGATGACTGTTATCACTGGTATTATCATTTTACCAGCTGCTCTCTTTTGGTTGGGTTGACTCATTATCGCGCTCCAATATCTGAGCCCTATTAACAACATCTGAATACAAACACATTTTATGAGAGATAAGATATTGACGTATCTCGGGTTTCAAACCTCTTAGAAAATTTTCGTCATTCTCTCCTCATTATCAACCAAATGGGACGCAAACCGGGACAACTCGGTAAACTTGGCTTTGTATTGCGACACGGTCATGTTGTTTTGCTCCATCTTAATGAACTCTAACTCTTTCATGTGACGAATACTTTCGGGAAAGTACTTGTCGTTGAACAATTCTTGGAACTTCTCCCAAGTCATCTTCAGTGCTGCAGGTTGAGTACGTTTTACCGATTCCCACCAGTAATCTTCCTCTGCACGTAACATGAAGGTGGCAAAGGGAACCTTTTGCTCCTCGGAGCATCCCAAGACATCAAATATCATGCAGATCTGCTTTATCCACGTCTCCGCTTTAAGTGGTTTTTGCTCTCCAAAAAACTCCGGTGGTCCCAGTTTCTTGAACTGCTTAGCGGTGACCGTCCGAGAGTTGCCAGTGTTTCCACACCGCATTTCGGATGTGAGTCTCTCTTGCACGATCTTTGCATGAATTGCAGAAAGCCTCTGAACATTCCATCGTTCATCATTTGGTCAGTGTTGTTGTTTGCATAAGGATTGTTTCCTTCTTGATGCACATTGTCCTGATTATTGATCTGTGGAGACTCAATGGTCTCCTGTGCTCCATTGATGTTCTCAACATTCTCAGATGCCATTTTCAAATACTGCCAGAAAACAAGGGTTAATTAACATATCACATATTATCCCTATACTCTGACCGACCAATTAAATACCAAATAAACTTAGGTAGGTCATACTAGCGAAGGAATTCCCCGTCTCTCCCCACCTAGTTCTTGTCTCACATCTCAGCCAGCGATCATATCCCTAAGCTTTGATACCAATTGTGACGCCCCCAAAATAGATATACATCACCTATTCTGAGTCGCCAAAAACATGGTACAGAATACAAATACAATCTTTAATATACAACAAGAGAGCTGTGAGTTTTAATACAAATATTATCTTCTAGATAATATCCACTCTCAGAATAAGTCCTCATTACATTTATTGTCACACTATTTAACAGAATAGTGAGGACTACTAATACTATCATCTGGACCGTCACTCCGTTCCCCAGCTAGTCCCATTACGTTCTCATTTCTGAAGAGAAAACGGTGAAAGAAAGGGTGAGCTCAACTAGCCCCAAGAAGAAATATTATGACTAAGATAATGCGAATAAATTATCATTAGTCTTCAACAATGTTAAACCGATAAAATACAATAGACATCAAGTTTAAGCTGAACAGAATATACAATCAATTAAAAGAGTCAAGTAGAGAATAAAATCTACTATCTTTTATGATTTAAAAGGTTTTCATCACTTTTATCATTTGGGACTCAAATTTTAATAAATAAACCACATCATCCCCACAGACTACAATTTAAGGAAATTCATTAGTATCACAACCACAAATTATCCATGCACAACGGGCCAAGGATATTCGTGTATTCATCAATGGTCATGATCATGCCAACAACTGTCCATCAATGCATTACGGGCCAATGAGTAATTTTACCACATAATTTGTAATATTATGGTCATGATTACACCGAATAATCCCTGGTCATAATCATACCAGGTCCATCTATGCACTACAGGCCACAGATGACTTTTAAAAAAAATATAAACATGAGGATGATGACAATGATATAAGAGTTCAATAAAACAAGTTCAAGAATTAATTTATTAAGGAACTAATAACATCTAAATTGTCAACATGATACTTCTTTGTAGAGTAAAATTTAAGAATGCTCAGAAGAATATTTCCATGAAAAGATACTGGATGAAGCGCAAATATCAAGGATATTCCACTAATTTCATGGAGTATAAAAGTCAAAACTTTAACCAACTGAGTATAATAAAAAATGGAATAACAAAAGAAATCACCATGCATGCGGTACTTCGCATAGACAAGTTATTCCAATAGAATAATAAATAACGGAACCAGGTTAGGCGTAATACGCACCGACAGGATATTCCAATAGAATAATAAAGAATGGAACAACAACAGAAATTACCATGCATGCGGTACTTTGAATACACACGTTATTCCAACAGAATAATAAATAACGGAACCAGGTCCGACATAAAACGCACAGACATGATATTCCAAAAGAATAATAAAGACGAAACCAGGTCCGTCGTAAAACGCACAGACAGGATATTCCAACAGAATAATAAAGAATGGAATAACAACAGAATTTCACCATGTATGTGGTACTTCGCATAGACAGGTTATTACAGTAGAATAATAAATAATGGAATAACAGAAGAATTTCACCAAGTATAGGGTAGACCGCGTATACAGGTTATTCCAACAGAATAATAAGGAATGGAATAAAAGAAGTTCTCTTCATGTAAATGAAAAAAAAATACCCCTTACCTTATAAAGAAGAGTACTTCGACGGTAGGGCGGGGGTATACTTGAAGAAACTTGCACTACGCTCAAAGCTTTATTAAACGCTAAAGAAATACACTCGAGATTATAAAAGAAGATTCTCTCTCTAAAGTTTCAGTGAATTCGTAAGAAATAATGAAGGAATGAGCTTCTATTTATAGAAGAATGGACTGAATAGTAATCAATCCATGAACGGTCCAAATTGATTTACTTTTGAATGGACGGTCCAGATTGGTTTACAATAAAATATAATATATTCTATTTATAATCTAATAAAACAAATAACTTTATAAAAATATTTTGTTTTATATAAAAAGATTTTACTATTTAAACACTACGCAGGCACTATACAAACACTATGCATAATAAAATATAATATATTCTAATTATTGTCTAATAAAATGAGATAACTTTATAAAAGTATTCATTTTTATATAAAAGATTTTACTATTAGCCTAATAAAACGAATAACTTTATAAAAGTATTAGTTTTATATAAAAAGCTTTTACATTTTATTACATTAATAATACTAATAAAACAAAATTTCATCATCATTATCATAATTCACACTATTAATCGACTGTGTCGTTTCCGTGAAAGAGGGGATTTCAATAAGGATTTCTCCTATTAGTGCGCAATTAGGTGACCAAACCTCTCCTTGGCAGAACTTCTAGACATCGTTAATAATGCAAATAATAATATTAATAACTTTGTTAGCTCAATTATTGATTTAATAATATATAAAATATTTACAATAATTGAATCAAATAACGTGAGATACTATGCAGTAATTACTGAAGCAATAATTGAACAAAACTGAGTGACTTCTCACGTAAGCATCAATAATCAATACCGTGTGCTACTATGCAATCACGCGTATTCCTGTACTTTTAACACTGGGTGTTTCAACAGTTAACGGTAAAACTTCCGCCGTTATTTTCATAAAATATACTTTTTTGTTGTTTTCTCAATCCGACAATAATACCGTTGTGGGGTCCACCAATGATTGTGCCATCGTACGAATATTCCCTGCTAAAACGAATATTCCCCGACCAATCAAATATTATAAACAACTTGCGTACTTTACAAAATTTCTAAATATTACCCACAACTATAACATTATATCAAATTCATTCCATAATATTTAAAAATTATAATTATAGAAAATTCATCTTTATTCATAAAAGTTGGGGTCTTACAATTATGATGTATTAAGACTATTTCAGACTATGTTTAAGCTTAAGTAAGATCATGTAATAAGTCTTTATTAGATATTATTATGTAATCTATTAAGCACTTTAGGTTGCTAGACTTGGGGGAATAATTATAATAAATCATTGTATATTATTCTAAAGTAGATTTTCCGTTGTGTATGCGTTATTTTAGTTATTATGGTTTTACCATGAGAACGTGATGAACCGAATCCGAGTGACCAAGTGGAGGTCCGAATTTGGGGGCATCACATTAGGTGTCATAAAGGATGTCCTTGGAAATTGTGGGCCAATTATATTCAAGGGACTGAGAATGTGCAAATAAAGTCAATACTGGACACACATAATTGTGTGTACAGTTTTAAAAATAAGTTGGCAAACACCAAATTTTTGGCAGAGTTTTATGGAAAGAGGATAAGTAAAAATCCAAACTGGAAATTAAAGGACATGCAAGAAGAGATTAAAATTTAGTTTAAATTGGATGTAACACTTGTGAAGTGTATGAGGGTAAGGAATTTAGCTTTGGCAAGTATGCATGCAGTTATGAAGAAACATTATTCAAGGGTTTGGGATTTTGGGGCAAAGATTATGAGAAGTAACAAAATGAATACAATCAACATCAAAACCACTAGGCTTAATCCTGAAGATGAGGTTAGGTTCAAGAGATTTTATGTTTCCTATTACAGCTTAAAGAAAGCTTGGAGAGAGGGTTTTAGGCTAATTCTTGGATTGGATGGTTATTTTTTAAAAACTGTATGTGGGGGTCAATTATTATCTGCTGTGGGAAGGGATGGGAACAATCAAATGTTCCATGTATATGGGTGTTGTAGAAACTGAAAATGGTGACAATTGGAGATGGTTTTTGGAGTTGTTGGCTGATGACCTTAAACTTGGTGAAGACTAAGGATTTACTATAATCAGTGACCAACAAAAGGTATATATTTACTATAAATGTTTCTGTTTTACTAAATGCCTCTATTTTACTAATTGCATATGTTTTACTAATTGAGTTTGTGTTGTACAGGGTTTGAAGAATGTCATATGTTAGCTGCTTCATCATGTTGAGCATAAAAAATGTGTTAGACACATTTATGCTAACTGGAGGAAAATGTTCACTTCATAGGCACTAAAGAGATTGTTTTGGGAAGCTGCATGTGCAACTCATGATCAAGCACATAAGAGAGCAATGCGGGAGATTAAGAGACTTTTTGGCCCCGCACATGATAAGATTGTGGAGCATGATATAAAGGTTTGGTCTAAAGCTTATTTTGGCACTCATTCAAAGTCTGATACTGCTTTGTAGAGTAAAATTCAAGAATAATATTTTTGATTCAAAAATAATTTGGACAGAAAAAAAAAATATTTTTCGGATGAATAGTACCCCGTGAATAGTACCATGTGAATAGTACTTCTCGTGAATAGTACCCCAACAGTACCCCAAATACCCGAGTGAATAATACTAGAGTAAATAGTAATTTGGGTGAATAGTAACCCATGAATAGTAACTCGTGAATAGTACTCTGACACGAAAAGTGCCCCGAATACCCGAGTGAATAATACTAGAGTGAATAGTAATTTGGATGAATAGTAACCCATGAATAGTACTCCGACATGAAAAGTGCCCCGAATACCCGAGTATAATAGAATATACGAAACTGCAAATGTATTTTCACCCGCCATGCGGTAATCCACGTATACAGATCATTTTCACAATTTAATAAGGAATGAATACAAAATGATCATTCACCATGCATGTGGTAATCCACATAGACAGGTTATTCCAACAGAATAATAATGTGAGACCCCGAATTTTATAAAATAAAAGTATTCAATTTTTCTATTTTGGTGAATAGATAAATTGATAAAAGTTTAAAGTTAAGGGTGACATTTGAAAATTTTTCAAAGTAAGTGATGATGAAGTTTTGTTTTATTAATATTATTAATGTAATAAAAGCAGAAATGCTTTTTTATATAAAAATGAATACTTTTATAAAGTTATTCGTTTTATTAGGCTAATAGTAAAATCTTTTTATATAAAAATGTAATACTTTTATAAAGTTATCTATTTTATTAGACAATAATTAGAATATATTATATTTTATTATGCATAGTGTTGCATTGTGCCTGCATAGTATTTTGCATAATAAAATCTTTTTATATAAAACAGAATTCTTTTATAAAGTTATTCGTTTTATTAGATTATAAATAGAATATATTATATTTTATTTAAAAGATTTTGCTTTAAATCTGGACCGTCCTATTAAAAGTAAATCAATTTGGACCGTTAATGAATTAGTTACTATGCAGTCCATTCTTCTATAAATAGAAGCTCATTCCTTCATTATTTCTTAAGAATTCACTGAAACTTTAGAGAGAGAAACTATAGAGAGGGTTCTTCTTCTATAATCTTGAGCGTATTTCTTTAGAGTTTAAGAAATCTTTGAGCGTAGTACAAATTTTCTTCGAGTGTATCCTCGCCCTACCAGTCGGAATACTCTTCTTTCAATGGTAAGGGATATTATTTATTGTACTCGTAAGGGGTATTACATTTTTTGTATTCATGAAGAGAACTTCTGTTATTCCATTCTTTATTATTATGTTGGAATAACTTGTATACGCGGACTACCCTATACTTGGTGAAATTCTTCTATTATTTCATTCCTTATTATTATGTTGGAATAACCTGTTTATGCGAAGTACCGCGTACATGGTTAAATTCCTCTATTATTTCATTCTTTACAATTCTGTCGGAATATCATGTATGTGCATTTTACGCCGGACCTGGTTCCATTATTTATTATTCGGCATTTATTATTCTGTCAGAATATCTTGTCTGTGCGTTTACGCCGGACCTGGTTCCATTATTTATTATTCTGTTGGGAATAACCTGTCTATGCGGTCTCTATCGCATACATGGTGAATCCTTCTGTTATTCCATTCTTTATTATTCTATTGGAATAACCTGTCTATGTGGATTACCACATGCATGGTGATTGATCCTTTGTATTCATTCCTTATTAAATTGTGGAAATGATCTGATTGTGATGAAAGTCATAATAAAAGCATTAGACTGAGTGAAAATCATGGGTATATGAAGTATTAGTAAGTATTATGATAAGTTATGTTGGTTATTATATGAAAACTTGAAAGTTTCTTAGAAATCACAAAGGGTTGAAAATCAAATTTCTGTGAAAATGGAACATGAAATTCAATTGACCATATCTCCTATTATATTTTGATTTTTTGAGTGTGGTCAAGTTCTAGAGTTAGATCTATGAGTTTTGTAGCATCTCCAAGTGAAATCACTAGAAAAGGTGTTGTAGATTTTCGTGTGGACTGTTTTTAACAAAAGAGTCCAAAGTTACAAAAGAGGAAAATGCTGCTGCCCAGAAACTTTAAGGGGCTGTTTCAGACACTTAATTTATGAGAAAATTTCTGGCCTTTTGGGACATGAAAGTATATGGTATAAGGTACCTCCTTTCCAAAAATGAGCTCATTCGAACTTAAAATGAGCAAGTTATGACCATTTCAATATTTAGGTTTTTCCGACTAAAAATGCTATAACCAGAGTTCTATAACTCTGATGACCATGAAATTTAAACTGGAAGCTCATGTTAACATGTGTAAGATCCTGCAAAGATTTGGGAATTTCTGGAGTTAAACTTGATGTAGCTAATTTCTTAAGGAATTAATTAAAAATTGATTTTTTAAAAATAATAAATGAATTTTAAAAATTCTGAGAAAAATATATGTTCATTATGGGACTATATTCTGCTAAATCCCAGAAAAGAAATTTTTTGGGACTGATTTGGTATTTTTCATAAAAATGATTTAGTTATGAACATATGAGTTAAATATGTTATGTGAAGTAACAAAGTTGGAAAATAGGATATTATGGCTTGGAAATCCTATATAAGGTATATGCATATTTTTGATGAGGGATTTAATCATTGGTGATGAAATCTTATGAGTATGGCATTTTTGAATGATTAAATGTATTATTTGGTAAAATGTAAACAATTGAAATAAATTGTTTATAAGTTTAAGAAGTGATTAAAATATTGTTATAATATTAGATTATGAGTTTATTAAGTGATTGATAATATTTGGATAAATTTAAAGTCTTTAATATTTATCCTTGTTTTTGTTTGATTAATGCTTATATCATTATCATCATTCTGATTCTTAAATTATGTTGAAAGTCATCTGTGGCCTGTAGTGCATAGATGGACTTGGTATGATTATGACCAGGGATTATTCGGTATAATCATGACCGTAATGTTACAAATGATGTGGAAAAAGTCCTCATTGGCCCGTAGTGCATTGATGGACAGTTTTTGGTATGATTATGGCTATGGATTCTCTTCGACAAAGAGTGCAAAGATGAATTGTTTTATGGCATGATCAGGACCGTTGATGAAAACACGATTATCTTTGGCCCGTAGTGCATAGATAATTTGTGGTCATGATATTAACGAATATCCTTGGCCTGTAGTGCAGGGATGATTCGATGATGTGGATTAATTATTAAGCTGAGTCTCAACAATGAAATATTAATTCATGGATGTGATTTAATGAATATCCTGGTCAGTAAAGTGTGGATGATTCGATGATGTGGTTTATTTATTGTCGAGTCTCAAAGATTATTGGTTTTATGATTGTATATCTTTGGCCTGTAGTGCAAAGATGGACTGTTGGTTATTGGTTTTACAATTGTATATCTTTGGCCTGTAGTGCAAAGATGAACTGTTTGTTATTAGTTATACAGTTGTATATCTTTGACCGTAGTGCAAAGATGAATTTGTGAGTATGATTATGAGCAGGAATTGTGATTTGGTGTAACCATGATTTTTGATGTTTCAGGTGAAGATATGTGATAAAAATTATCTTCGTCCTGGGTGCGAAAAGGAAATTCAGAATCATAATTATGATTATGAGTTATTCATATAATTGTGGACATGAATTATTGATTGATGTTACACGGATAAAACATTATTGCTGGACTTTTAACATGGAGAAAATAATAGACCTGATGGTCTATTTGACTCTTTAATGGGATCGCTCGTTCACTGCAACTATGGTTGAAAAGTTTTATCATCTACCATATGTTCTAAATCTCTGATTTATTATTGACAAAAGCTATTGATATTTAAATTATCTTTAGTCATGATATTCTTTACTAGGCTAGTTGTGCTCACCCTTTTGCTTCACAATTCCTTTCTGGTAATAAAAGTGTAGCTGGGTCAAGCGGGGATAACATGGAAATAGTGTGATGGTCCGAGACTGTCGTAGTTTCTCAATACATTATAAAACGGCATGACATGCAACAGATAATTGTATTGAGGACCTAACATGTGTGTGTCGTATTTTATACGTCACTTAATAATTAATTTTGGCGAACAACAATAGGGTGATGAGAACCCGACTTTGAAAGCGTCAAAAGTGCATCTCATTAGAATGAATATGATAGTAATCTTCTCGTTCTTCTTTGGGGTCTTAAAATATTTGTTGTTGTATTTTATATGGCATTGTAACAATTTGAGTTGGATATCGCTTCACGAGACAATATTGTATTAAAACTCACAGCTTTATCTGTTTGTTGCGTACGCATTTACGCTCAGTTCAGTCATGATTATATAAATGAAGTTTGAATTTAATTTTTATAGTGTGATATCTGGCGACTCAGAATGGGTCGTGTGGACCTATTTTGGGGGCGTCACAAATAAAGAATGGAATAACAAAAGAATTCACCATGCATGCGATAGACCGCACAGACAGGTTATTCCTAACAAAATAATAAAGAATGGAATAACAACAAAATTCACCATGCATGCGATAGACCGCACAGACAGGTTATTCCAACATAATAATAAATAATGGAACCAGGTCATGCGTAAACACACATATAGGATATTCCGACAGAATAATAAAGAATGGAACAAAGGTCATGCGTAAACGCACAGACAGGATATTCTGACAGAATAATAAAGAATGGAATAATAGAAGAATTTCACCATATATGCAGTACTTCGCATAGACAGGTTATTCCAACATAATAATAAAGAATAGAATAACAGAAATATTTCACCATGTATACGGTAGTCCGCGTATACATGTTATTCCAACAAAATAATAAGGAATTGAATAACAATAGCTTTCTTCATGAATACGAAAGAAATAATACCCCTTGCCTTAGAGGAAACTGGATATTGGAATAGTGAGGTAGCTGACTTCTCTTCTTCTTTCTCTCTATAATTTCTCTCTATAATAATTGCTCTAAAGCTTTAGTGAATTGGTGAGAAATGAAGGAAGAATGAGCTTCTATTTATAGAAAAATATAGTTTCGATAATTGCACGTTTTGGGGCTCGAAATATGACAGTACAATACCTTCAACTTTTCTTTCATTTTTAATTTGGTCCTGCAAGTATTATCAAACTTGCACCACCTCCCCTAATAGTAAATAATGTGAATCAATAGTTCAATCATGTGAATCAATAGTTATAATCATGTGAAAATACGAATTACAGTATAGTACCTCCATCTATACCTCCATTTTTAACTTAGTTATGCAAGTATTATCAATCTTGCACCAACTCCCCTAATAGTACAAGAATGTGAATCAATAGTACACACATGTGAACAAATAGTTATAATCATGTGAATTAATAGCAATTAATTGCTCATTTATCCAATTAGTTACCCGATTTATCAATATAACCCACGGACATCGATTATCATCGGAATAGATGTTGATTTCTACTAACACTAATAATCCCAACACAATGAAACTATCAAATTCATCTTTAATCAACACGAACTTATTCATCATTAATATTATAACTCACGATATTTAACAACCAGGTCATTCCCAGGAAAGAGAGGACTTTTCGATAGGGATTTCTCCTTATTGGCGCACAATTAGATGACCAAACCTCTCCTTGACAGAACTTCTAGACATTGTAAATATTGTAATTTAATAATATGAATAACTTTGTCGTCTCAATTATTGATTTAATAATATATCATTTTATGCAGATGATACTGTGATAATAATTGAATCAATAATATGAGAGATATGATGCAGCAATTACTGTAGCAATAATTGAGTATAACTGAGTGACTTCTTACGTAAGCATCAATAATCAATACCGTGTGCTACTATGTAACCACGTGTATTACTATACTTTTACTACCGGAAAGTTCAACAGTTTTAACGGTAATACTTCCACCGTTATTTTTATAAAAAGATAATTTTGTCATTTTACGACAATACTTTCATTGTGGGGTCCACCAATGATTGTGCCGTCATACGAATATTCCCTGTTAAAACGAATATTTTCTGGCCAATCGAATATTTTATAACAACTTGCATGCTTTGCAAAATTTATAAATATTACCCACAACTATAACATTATATCAAATCCACACCATAATATTCAAAAAAAAATATTTCGAGAATTTTAAATCTTTATTCATAAAATTTGGGGTCTCACACTCTCCCATCCTTATGAAATTTCGCCCTCGAAATTTACGTACATACCTTGTATGCCGAAGAGATGAGGTTACCATGACTTCATTTCAGATTCTAACTCTTTAGGTATAACCTTTGAGTATTGAATTCGATCATTCTTATCAAAGATTTTAACACGTATTTCCTCATACGTTAAATCTTCTACTATCTCATCTAGTTCTAATTTAATAATGTGGTTTGGGTCGTTCACATATTTACATAACATCGATACGTAAAAAATGTTATGAACACGCGACATACTTAGCGGTAAAACGAGTCTATAGGCCACAGTTCCTACTCCATCGAGGATTTCAAATGGGCAAATTAAATCGAGGGTTGAGATAACGCCTTCTTGAACCTTCTTCTTCACATTCATTAGATTCGGGTGTATAGCTTGAGCGGCTTTAACTTTATCGATTAAAGTCGATTCTACTCGTATATTCGTTATCTTCACGTGGGTCCCTAGAGTATTTAACCCTATCTTCATCATTTGTAAGTTATACAAAATGGGTCTTTGTGTTAACAATATCGCACTCGTAAACGCATACGATCTTCTACTCAACGTGTCAGCTACCACGTTCGCTCTTCCACGATGATATTGAATGGTCGTAACCTTCAACAGCTTGAGTCATTGTCTTTGGCGCATTATACGTTCGTTTTGGGTGAAGAAATATTTAAGGGTTGAAGAAATGGGTTTTGTACTGGGGTCAATACAAAATTTGATTTCACGCTCTAGGGGTAGGCTAGGAAGTCTTCACGAATACGTCAGGAAATTTATTAACGATAGAAATATCATTCAAAACCTGTGACTCTCATCCAAGACTTGGATAGCACATGTAATGAAGGTTTCTCTAACGGAGTTTCAACAGATAAGTCAAAGTCTAACTTCTCCGGAGTCAAATTTAAACGTTGAACGCAAGCAAGAGAGATAAAAGAATGGGTAGAACCGGTATCTAATAAGGTATAGACTTTGCAAAAATTTATAATTAACTAACCCGTGCTAACTTCGTTCGGGTTACTCGCTTTTTGAGAAGTCACGAAAAACGCTCTTCCTGAAACCACCGACTTTGTTTTGTCCGTATCCGCCTTTGGTGCCACCGTCCCAGCTGGACTTGACTTCACTATACGACAAAAGCGAGCTAAATTACCTTCTCTTCTTAAAATTTCTACTTCTATTATCTTGGCCATGATTACCACCGAAGTGGTTACCATTCTTGGCATGATAATTTCCCCCACGATGGTCATCATTGTTCTGATGGCCGTTGCCACCGGTACGATTATTATCATGTTGTTGGTCGTTACCTTTTGGTTGTGCTAACTCATTATCGCGCTCCAATAACTGAGCCATATTCACAATATCTGAATATAAACAAAGTTTATGAGAAATGAGGTATTGACGTATATCGAGTTTTAAACCTCTTAGAAATATTCGCGTCATTCGTTCCTCATTATCGAGCAAATGGGATGCAAACCGGGATAACTCTGCAAACTTAGCCTCGTACTGCGATACGGTCATATTATTTTTCTCCATTGCTTATCTCAACATTTTCAAATGCCATTTTCAAACACTGTCACAAAACAAGGGCTAATTGACATATCACATATTATCCCTATACTCTGACCGACCAATTGAATACGAAATAAACTTAGGTAGGTCATACTAGCGAAGGAATTCCCCGTCTCTCCCCTCCTAGTTCTTGTCGCACATCTCAGCCAAGGATCATATCCCTAAGCTTTGAATCCAATTATGATGCCCCCAAAACAGGTATACATCACCCATCTTGAGTCGCCAAATACATGGTACAAAATTTAAGTACAACTTAATTATACAACAATCGTGTAAAATACGACAAAACATAATCTAAGAGTTTTAATAATAATATTGTCATCTAGACAATATCCACACTTAATGGAGTCCTCGTTACTTTTATTGTCACACTATTTAACAGAATATTGAGGACTACTAATGCTATCATCTGGACCGTCACTTCGTTCCCCGACTAGTCCCGACTACGTTCTCATTTCCTGAAGAGAACAGTGAAAGAATAGGTGAGCTCAACTAGCCCAGTAAGAAATATTATGACTAAGATAATGCAGAATAAATTATCTTTAGCCTTCAACAGTATAACAACTGGTAGAATACAATAGACAACAAGTTTTAGATCAACAACTGTAGCGGAAATAAGCAATCCATTAGAAGAGTCAAGTAGAGCATAAAATCTACTATATTCTATAATTTAAAATATTTTCATCAATTTCTATCGCTGAGACTTAGCCTAATAAATAAGTCACATCATCAAATCATCCCTGCACTATGGGCCAAGTATATTCATGTAATCATCAATGGTCATGACTATACCGAATAATCCCTGGTCACAATCATACCCATAAATTATACCCAATACAAAAGAACTCTCATCACCTGAACTACCAAATATTATAGTTAAATCCACAATTCATATTTATAATTATGTAAACCAACAGTTTCTCCTTGCCATAAAGGCTTAATAGAACGTTTACACAATATCCTTACCCCAATGGCTAAAGATATTCAAATGTAATAACAATGATCATACCAATCAGTTGTCTACCTTTGCACTACGGGCCAAAGATATTCAACTATAAAACCAATGGTCATGATCATACCAATCAGTTGTATGTTAGTGCACCACGGCCAAAGACATTCAACTGTTAACTAATGGTCATGATCCTGCCAATCACATCATCGAATTATCCATGCACTACGGGCCAAGGATATTCGTTATTATCACCTGTGGTCATGATCATGTCATACACCTGTCCATCTTTGCATTACGGGCCAAAGCTTTCAATCAACAGTTCGTCTTTGCACGTAAGACAAAGATATACAATTGTAAAATCAATAATCAACAGTCCATCTTTGCACGTAAGCCAAAGATATACAACCATAAAACCAATAATCAACAGTTCATCTATGCACATAAGCCAAAGATGAATTTTATCACAATATAAGCATGAGGATGATGACAATGATATAAGCATTAATCAAACAAAATCAAGGATAAATATTAAAGACTTTAAATTTATCTAGAGTTTAAAAATATCCAAATTGTCAACATGATACTGCTTTGTAGAGTAAAATTCAAGAATAATATTTATGTATCAAAAATAATTTGGACATGAAAGAAATATATTTTTCAGGTGAATAGTACCCTATGAATAGTACTTCTCGTGAATAGTACCCCGACATGAAAAGTACCCTAAATACCCGAGTGAATAATACTAGAGTGAATAGTAATTTGGGTGAATAGTAACCTATGAATAGTAACTCATGAATAGTACCCTGACAGGAAAAGTGCCTCGAATACCCG
Organism: Panax quinquefolius; assembly: GCA_020205615.1. Classification (NCBI taxonomy): domain Eukaryota; kingdom Viridiplantae; phylum Streptophyta; class Magnoliopsida; order Apiales; family Araliaceae; genus Panax; species Panax quinquefolius. The sequence goes on from CM035154.1 coordinate 97,027,923, forward strand.
AGTGAATAATACTAGAGTGAAAAATAATTTGGGTGAATAGTAACCCGTGAATAGTAACTCATGAATAGTACTCTGACACGAAAAGTGCCCCGAATACCCGAGTATAATAGAATATACGAAACTACAAATGGATTTTCACCTGTCATGCGGTAATCCACGTATACAGATCATTTCCACAAGTTAATAAGGAATAAATACAAAGGATCATTCACCACGCATGTGGTAATCCACATAGACAGGTTATTCCAACAGAATAATAAAGAATGGAATAACAGAAGAATTCACCATGTATGCGATAGACCACACATATAGGTTATTCCCAACAGAATAATAAAGAATGGAATAACAAAAGAATTCACCATGCATGCGATAGATCGCATGCATAAAAGTTATTCCAATGAATAATAAATAATGGAACTGTGTCATGCGAAACGCACGCATGTGATTTTTCGACAAAATAATAAAGAATGGAACCAGGTAATACATAAACGCACAGACAGGATATTTCGACAGAATAATAAAGAATGGAATAATTGAAGAATTTCACCATGTATGCATTACTTCGCATAGACAGGTTATTCCAACATAATAATAAAGAATGGAATAACCGAAGAATTTCACCATGTATACTGTAGTCCGCGTATACATGTTATTCCAACAAAATAATAAGGAATGGAATAACAATAGCTCTCTTCATGAATACGAAAGAAATAATACCCCTTACCTTAGAAGAAACTGGATATTGGAACAGTGAGGTTGCAGACTTCTCTTCTCCTTTCTCTCTAAAATTTCTCTCTATAATAATTGCTCTAAAGCTTTAGTGAATTGGTGAGAAATGAAGGAAGAATAAGCTTTTATTTATAGGAAAATATAGTTTCGATAATTGCATGTTTTGGGGCTCAAAATATGACAGTACAATACCTTCAACTTTTCTTTCATTTTTAATTAGATCCTGCAAGTATTATCAAATTTGCACCACCTCCCTTAAAAGTAAATAATGTGAATCAATAGTTCAATCATGTGAATCGATAGTTATAATCATGTGAAAATATGAATTACCTCCATCTATACCTCCATTTTCAACTTAGTCATGCAAGTATTATCAATCTTGCACCAACTCCCCTAATAGTACAAGAATGTGAATCAATAGTACACACATATGAACAAATAGTTATAATCATGTGAATTAATAGCAATTAATTGCTCATTTATCCAATTAGTTACCTGATTTATCAATATAACCCCCAGACATCAATTATCATCGGAATAGATGTCGATTTCCACTAACACTAATAATCCCAACACAATGAAACTATCAAATTCATCTTTAATCAACACGAACTTATTCATCTTTAATATTATAACTCACAATATTTAACAACCAGGTCGTTCCCAGGAAAGAGGGGGCTTTCCGATAAGGATTTATCCTTATTGGCGCGCATTTAGATGACCAAACCTCTCCTTGACAGAACTTCTAGACATTGTAAATATAGCAATTTAATAATATGAATAACTTTATCATCTCAATTATTGATTTAATAATATATCATTTTATGCAGATGATACTGTGACAATAATTGAATCAATAATATGAGAGATATGATGCAGCAATTACTGTAGCAATAATTGAGTATAACTGAGTGACTTCTTACGTAAGCATCAATAATCAATACCGTGTGCTACTATGCAACCACGCCAGACATCGTATTTTTACTACCGGATAGTTCAACAGTTTTAATTCAGGTAACACTTACAAGTTATTTTTATAAAAAGATAATTTTGTCGTTTTACGACAATACTTCTGTTGTGGGGTCCACCAATGATTGTGCCATCATCCGAATTTTCTCTGTTAAAATGAATATTTTCCGACCAATCAAATATTTTATCACAACTTGCATACTTTGCAAAATTTATAAATATTACCCACAACTATAACATTATATCAAATCCACACCATAATATTCAAAAAAAATATTTCGAGAATTTTAAATCTTTATTCATAAAATTTGGGGTCTCACATAACCCTTTTGGTAAGGGGAGTGTATGTTGTTGGAAACCCCAACACATGAATAAATATTATTGTGGTGTTATGCATAACGTATAATATTGTAGATTGATCATCTATAGTACTTGATATTTTGGGTTATCAGTTTAATATTGGTAACTCTAGTGGAAGTTCAATAGTCCTTAGTGACTACTCAGTATAAATTGTTTTCTCAGTTGGAAACCTTGATAGTCGTTGAATTCATATATATCTGTTGATTTATATTGAATCATCCTTCTTATTCAAAGAATTATTGATATTTCTTACGCGTGATGTTATTTTGATACTTTGAACTATCCTAGAAATGACACATCAATATTTCAAACCTTGTGATATATATCCTACACCCTTGTTGTATATTACTTATTGGGCAATTTGTACTCATCCTTGCTTATTTAAAACCTTTTAGTTAAAAAGGAACATGGAGGTGTCTCTGGAACAGACAAGGGCAAGGGCAAGGCTACCGACTAGCTTGTCCTGTTTATGTTTAAAGTCTATTATTGTGACGCCCCCAAAATAGGTATACATCACCTATTCTGAGTCGCCAAATACATGGTACAGAATACAAATACAATCTTTAATATGCAACAAGAGAGTTGTGAGTTTTAATACAAATATTGTCTTCTAGATAATATCCACTCTCAGAATAAGTCCTCATTACATTTATTGTCACACTATTTAACAGAATAGTGAGGACTACTAATACTATCATCTGGACCGTTACTCCGTTCCCCGACAAGTCACGGCTACGTTCTCATTTCATGAAGAGAACAGTGAAAGAAAGGGTGAGCTCAACTAGCCCAGTAATAAAATATTATGACTAAGATAATGCAGAATAAATTATCATTAGTCTTCAACAATGTTAAACTGATAAAATACAATAGACATCAAGTTTAACTGCAGCGTAACATACAATCCATTAAAAGAGTCAAGTAGAGAATAAAATCTACTATCTTTTATGATTTAAAAGGTTTTTCATCACTTTTATCGTTGGGACTCAGCTTAATAAATAAACCACATCATCCCTGCACTACGGCCAAGGAAATTCATTAGTATCACAACCACAAATTATCCATGCACTATGGGCCAAGGATATTCGTGTATTCATCAATGGTCATGATCATGCCAACAACTGTCCATCAATGCACAACGGGCCAATGAGGACTTTTACCACATAATTTGTAACATTACGGTCATGATTACACCGAAAAATCCTTGGTCATAATCGTACCAAGTCCATCTATGCACTACAGGCACAGATGACTTTTAAAAAAAATATAAACATGAGGATGATGACAATGATATAAGAGTTCAATAAAACAAGTTCAAGAATTAATTTATTAAGGAACTAATAACATCTAAATTGTCAACATGATACTTCTTTGTAGAGTACAATTTAAGAATGCTCAGAAGAATATTTCCATGAAAAGATACTGGATGAAGTGCAAATATCAAGGATATTCCACTAATATCATGGAGTATAGAAGTCAAAACTTTACTCAACTGAGTATAATAAAGAATGGAATAACAAAAGAAATCACCATGCATGCGGTACTTCACATAGATAGGTTATTCCAACAGAATAATAAATAACGGAACCAGGTCAGGCGTAATACGCACCGACAGGATATTTCAACAGAATAATAAAGAATGGAACAACAACAACAACAACAAAAATCACCATGCATGCGGTGCTTCAGATTATAAAAGTTATTCCAACGTAATAATAAATAATGAGAACCAGTCCCCACAGAAACGCATGCAGATGAGGATATCAACGGAATAATAATAAAAGGCGAGAACGTGTCCCACGTAAAACGCATGCATGATGTGATATTCCAACAGAATAATAAAGACGAAACCCAGCTCCTACAGAAACGCATGCATATGATATATTCAAATGAATAATAAAGAATGGATTAACAACAGAATTTCACCAAGAATGGATTATCATAATTCACACTAATAATAGACCAGGTCGTTCCCAGGAAAGAAGGGGCTTTCCAATAAGGATTTCTCCCTATTGGCGTGCAATTAGGTGACCAAACCTCTCCTTGGCAGAACTTCTAGACATCGTTAATAATGCAAATAATAATATTAATAACTTTGTTATCTCAATTATTGATTTAATAATATATAAAATATTAACAATAATTGAATCAAATAACGTGAGATACTATGCAGCAATTACTGAAGCAATAATTAAACAAAACTGAGTGATTTCTCACATAAGCATCAATAATCAATACCGTGTGCTACTATGCAACCATGCGTATTCCTGTACTTTTAACACTGGGTGTTTCAATAGTTAACGGTAAAACTTCCTCCATTATTTTCATAAAATATTTTTTTTTATCATTTTCTCAATCCGACAATAATATCGTTGTGGGGTCCACCAATGATTGTGCCGTCGTACGAATATTCTCTGTTAAAACAAATATTCCCCGACCAATCGAATATTATAAACAACTTGCGTACTTTACAAAATTTATAAATATTACCCACAACTATAACATTATATCAAATTCATTCCATAATATTTAAAAAGGATAATTATAGAAAATTCATCTTTATTCATAAAAGTTGGGGTCTTACAATCTCCCCTTCTTATGAAATTTCGCCCTCAAAATTAGGGTACATACCTGGTATGTTGAAGAGGTAAGGATACCTTGATTTCATTTCAGATTCTAACTCCCAGGTCATTTCCTCAACATCATGGTTCCTCCATAAAACTTTAACTTGAGGTATAACCTTGGAGTGTAGAATATGTTCTTTCTTATCCAAGATTTGAACAAGAACCTCTTCGTACGTTAAATCTTCCTCTATTTCGTCCAGTTGTAACTCAATAATGTGGCTTGGGTCTTTCAATATTTATGTAACATGGATATATGAAAAACGTTATGAACACGAGACATACTTGGCGGTAAAGTGAGTCTATAGGTTACAGTCCCTACTCGATCGAGGATTAAAAATGGGCATATGAATCGAGGATTGAGCTTTCCTCTCTTTCCAAATCTCGTAACTCCTTTCCATGGAGCAACACGTAATAACACATGATCTCCAATATCGAATTGCACGTCCTTTCGATGAAGATCATCATAACTCTTTCGTCGGTCTTGTGAGGTTTTTATACGTTGTCGGATCATTTGAATCTTTTCCGTAGTCATACGTACCAACTCCGGTCCCAATAACGTTGTTTCATCCACCTCATCGCAGCATACTAGAGAACGACACTTTCTTCCATACAACGCCTCGAATGGAGCCATGCCAATACTTGCCTGATAACTGTTATTGTAGAAAAACTCCACCAATGGTAAGAACTTGTCCCAACTTCCCTTGAAGTCAAGGACACAGAGTCTTAATAAATCTTCAAGAGTTTGAATAGTCCTCTCTGATTGTCCGTCCGTCTGAGGATGATATGCCGAACTAAATCGTAAATTTGTGCCCATAGCATTTTGCAAACTAACCCAAAATCTTGAAGTGAATCTTGGGTCTCGATCAGAAACTATGGATATTGGCATACCATGCAATCTTACAACCTCGTTTATATACATACGAGCAAGACGTTCAAGTGTATAAATTTCTCGTATTGGTAAGAAATGAGCAGACTTGGTCAATCTATCAACAATGACCTAAATTGCATCTATGCCTTGAGAAACCTTGGGAAGCCCAGTAACAAAATCCATGGTAATGTGCTCCCACTTCCATTTTGGAATTTCAAGTGGTTGCAATGGACCTTTTAGTACTTGATGTTCCGCCTTGACTCGTTGACAAGTTATACACCTTAAGATAAACAACGCTATCTCTCTCTTTATATTGCCCCACCAAAATGTATGTCGAAGATCATGATACATTTTGGTACTCCCAGGATGGATTGAAAATAGTGTGTTATGTGCCTCCATCATGATTTTATACTTTAAATCAGGGTCGTTAGGAACAAAAAGTCTGGAGTTGACTCGAAGTATTCCTTCTTCATCGATTCTTGCTTCCGGCATAGTACCTTCTTGTACTTTCTTCCTCATACGCATCAGCTCCAGGTCTGTATCTTGAGCAGCTTTAACTTTATCGATTAAAATCGGTTCCACTCGTATATTCGCCATCATCACTTGGGTCCCTGGAGTCTTTATCTCTATCTCTATCCTTTGCAAGTCATACAAAATGGGCCTTTGCGTTGACAATATCGCACTCGTACTCGCATATGATCTTCTACTCAATGCGTTAGCTACCACGTTTGCTTTTCCAAGATGGTATTGAATGGTATGATCATAATCTTTCAACAGTTCAAGCCAACGTCGCTGTCACAGGTTGAGTTCCTTTTGAGTGAAGAAATATTTGAGGCTTTTATGATCTGTAAAGATCTCTACTTTCTCCCCATACAAGTAATGCCTCCAAATTTTAAGTGCGAAGACAACAGCTGCCAACTCTAGATCATGAGTAGGATAATTCCTCTCATATTCTTTGAGCTTTCGAGAGGCATATGTTATGACTTTCCCATGTTGCATGAGAACACATCCTAACCCTTTGCCTGAAGCATCACTGTAGATGACAAATCCCTCCGAGCCAGATGGTATTGTCAGAACAGCTGCTGAAATGAGTCTTCTCTTGAGTTCTTGAAAATCTTCTCACATTCCTCGTTCCAACTAAATTTTGTATCTTTCCGAGTCAGCTGAGTTAAGGGAGTAGCGATTCGAGAAAACCCTTCTACGAATCTCCGATAATAACCAGCTAAGCCGAGAAAGCTACGATGCCGATCATCGATTTAGGTTGCTCCCAGCTTTGAATAGCTTCAATCTTTGCTGGGTCAACAGATATTCTATGACTTGATACTACGTGCCCAAGGAATGCTACTTCCTCAAGCCAGAACTCGCATTTCTTTAACTTGGCATAAAACTTATATTCATGAAGCTTTTGGAGTATCAGCCTCAAGTGTTGCTCATGATCCTCACGGCTTTTGGAATAAATAAGGATGTCATCAATAAAGACGACCACAAAGTGATCTAAATATTCCTTGAATACTCGATTCATCATATCCATGAAGGCAGCAGGAGCATTAGTTAATCCAAAAGACATAACTAGGAATTCATAATGCCCGTACCGAGTTCTGAAAGCCGTCTATCGAATGTCATCGGTTCTAATCTTCAATTGGTGATATCTGGAATGAAGATCAATCTTTGAAAAGAATTTGGCTCCTTGCAACCGGTCAAACAAGTCATCAATACGTGGCAATGGGTACCTATTTTTGATGGTGACATGATTCAACTCCTGATAATCAATACAAAGTCGCATACTCCCATCTTTCTTCTTCACGAATAGAATAGGAGCACCCCAAGGAGAAGTACTAGGACGAATGAAACCGATGTCTAACAATTCCAGCAGTTAGGTCTTTAACTCCTGAAGTTCAATAGGAGTCATTCGATATGGGGCTTTGGAAATAGGTTTTGTACCGGGTTCAAGGTCAATACAAAATTCAATTTCACGCTCTAGGGGTAGGCCAGGAAGTTCTTCAGGGAATACGTCAGGAAATTCATTAATAATAGAAATATCATTCAAAACTGACGTATTTTTGTTTAGATCCGTGACATGAGCTACGAAAGCTTGACTTCCGTTTTTCAATAAACGAATAGCTTTATGGCTTGAGATGACAGTGATTGATTTTAATGGTTTGGTTTCTTGTATTCGCATAATAGGTTGTTTAGGAATATGAAAGCTAACAACCTTACGAAAACAATCAATTTTTGCATGATGAGTGGTTAACCAATCAATCCCTAGAATTACGTCAAATGCAAGTATTTTCAATGAAATAAGATCGATAGGTAATGTGAGGGTACCAATTTGAACCAAACAAGACTTATAAACAGTGGATGTAATGAAGGTTTCTCCCAACATAGTTTCAATAGATAAGTCAAAGTCTAATTTCTCCGGAGTCAAATTTAAACGTTGAGCGCAAGTAGAAGAAATAAAAGAATAGGTAGACCCGGTATCAAATAAGGTATATACTTCGCTAGAGTTTATGATAAGCTTACCCGTGATGACCTCGTTCGGGTTCCTTGCTTTCTGAGAGATCATGACAAGCGCTCTCCCTTGCACTACTGGCTTTGACTTTTCTGGGACGTCCTTTGGTGCCTCCATCCTAGCTTCGATGAACGACAAAATCGGGCTAGGTTACCTTCTCTTCCACAATTATAACATTCTTTGGACGGCATCACGCAGTTTGGACTGATGTGTCCTTCCCCTCCGCATTTGAAGCATATGATAGGTGGTCGTTCTCCTTCCTTAACCACGGGTGTTGGTGCTGACGTCTTTCCATCATTGTTGAATCTCCTCTTCTTAAAATGTCCATTCTTATTGTTTTGGCCATGATTACCACTGAAGTGGTTACCATTTCTAGCATGTTGATTCCCTCCACGCTTATTGTCACCGCTTCGATGACTGTTATCACTGGTATTATCATTTTACTAGCTGCTCTCTTTTAGTTGGGTTGACTCATTATCGCGCTCCAATATCTGAGCCCTATTAACAACATCTGAATACAAACACAGTTTATGAGAGATAAGATATTGACGTATCTCGGGTTTCAAACCTCTTAGAAAATTTACGTCATTCTCTCCTCATTATCAACCAAATGGGACGCAAACCGGGACAACTCGGCAAACTTGGCTTCGTATTGCGACACGGTCATGTTGTTTTGCTCCATCTTAATGAACTCTAACTCTTTCATGTGACGAATACTTTTGGGAAAGTACTTATCATTGAACAATTCTTGGAACTTCTCCCAAGTCATCTTCAGTGCGGCAGGTTGAGTACGTTTTACAAATTCCCACCAATAATCTTCCTCTGCACGTAACATAAAGGTGGCAAAGGGAACCTTTTGCTCCTCGGAGCATCCCAAGACATCAAATATCTTCCAGATCTGCTTTATCCACGTCTCCGCTTTAAGTGGTTTTGGCTCTCCAAAAAACTCTGGTGGTCCCAGTTTCCTAAACTGCTTAGCGGTGACCGTCCGAGAGTTGCCAATGTTTCCACCTGCATTTCGGACAGGAGTCTCTCTTGCCTGATGTTGTATGAATTACAGAAAGCCTCTAAACATTCCATCGTTCATCATTTGGTCAGTGTTGTTGTTTGCATGAGGATTGTTACCTTCCTGATGCACATTGTTCTGATTATTGATCTGTGGAGACTCAACGGCCTCCTGTGCTCCATTGATGTTCTCAACATTCTCGGATGCCATTTTCAAATACTGCCAGAAAACAAGGGTTAATTAACATATCACATATTATCCCTATACTCTGACCGACCAATTAAATACCAAATAAACTTAGGTAGGTCATACTAGCGAAGGAATTCCCCGTCTCTCCCCTCCTAGTTCTTGTCTCATATTTCAGCCAGGGATCATATCCCTAAGCTTTGATACCAACTGTGACGCCCCCAAAATAGGTATACATCACCTATTCTGAGTCGCCAAATACATGGTACAGAATACAAATACCATCTTTAATATACAACAAGAGAGCTTTGAGTTTTAATACAAATATTATCTTCTAGACAATATCCACTCTCAGAATAAGACCTCATTACATTTATTGTCACACTATTTAATGTAATAGTGAGGACTACTAATACTATCATCTCGACGAAATACCCGCTCCCCGACTAGTCCCCAAGAACGTTCTCATTTCAAGAGAACAAAGTGAAAGAAAGAGTGAGCTCAACTAGCCCAGTAAGAAATATTATGACTAAGATAATGCAGAATAAATTATCATTAGTCTTCAATAATGTTAAACAGATAAAATACAATAGACATCAAGTTTAACTGCAGCGTAACATATAATCCATTAAAAGAGTCAAGTAGAGAATAAAATCTACTATCTTTTATGATTTAAAAGGTTTTTCATCACTTTTATCGCTGGGACTCAGCTTAATAAATAAACCACATCATCCCTGCACTACGGCCAAGGAAATTCATTAGTATCACAATCACAAATTATCCATGCACTACGGGCCAAGGATATTCGTGTATTCATCAATGGTCATGATCATGCCAACAACTGTCCATCAATGCACTACGGGCCAATGAGGACTTTTACCACATAATTTGTAATATTACGGTCATGATTACATCGAATAATCCCTGGTCATAATAATACCAGGTCCATCTATGCACTACAGGCCACAGATGACTTTTAAAAAATATATATAAACATGAGGATGATGACAATGATATAAGACTTCAATAAAACAAGTTCAAGAATTAATTTATTAAGGAACTAATAACATATAAATTGTCAATATGATACTTCTTTGTAGAGTAAAATTTAAGAATGCTCAGAAGAATATTTCCATGAAAAGATACTGGATGAAGCGCAAATATCAAGGATATTCCACTAATTTCATGGAGTATAGAAGTCAAAACTTTAACCAACTGAGTATAATAAAGAATGGAATAACAAAAGAAATCACTATGCATGCAAGATTGCCAGATAGACAAGTTATTCTAACGGAATAATAAATAACGGAACCGTGTCAAAGCGAATACGCACCGATAGGATATTCCAATGTAATAATAAAGAATGGAACAACAATGTAAATCACCATGCATGCGGTACTTGAATATCGCGCGTTATTCCAACAGAATAATAAATAACGGAACCAGTCCCACGAAATGCATGAGATGGGATATTACAATGTAATAATAAAGAGGAAATCAGTCCATCGAAAAGCGCATGCATAAAGATATTCCAATAGAATAATAAAGAATGGAATAACAACAGAATTTCACCATATATGATTACTTGCATGACAAAAGTTATTATAACGAATAATAAATAATGGAATAACAGAAGAATTTCACCAAGTATAGGGTAGACCTCGTATACAGGTTATTCTAACAGAATAATAAGGAATGGAATAACAGAAGTTCTCTTCATGAATATGAAAAGAAAATAATACCCCTTGCGTTATAAAGAAGAGTACTTCGATGGTAGGGCGGGGATATACTTGAAGAAACTTGCACTACGCTCAAAGCTTTCTTAAACGCTAAAGAAATACGCTCAAGATTATAGAAGAAGAATTCTCTCTACAGTTTATCTCTCTACAGTTTTAGTGAACTCGTAAGAAATAATGAAGGAATGAGCTTCTATTTATAGAAGAATGGACTGAATAGTAACCAATCCATGAACGGTCCAAATTGATTTACTTTTAAATGGACGGTCCAGATTGGTTTACAATAAAATATAATATATTCTATTTATAATCTAATAAAACAAATAACTTTATAAAAATATTTAGTTTTATATAAAAAGATTTTACTATGTAAACACTATGCAGGCACTATGCAAACACTATGCATAATAAAATATAATATATTCTAATTATTGTCTTATAAAATGTATAACTTTATAAAAGTATTCGCTTTTATATAAAAAATTTACTATTAGCCTAATAAAACGAATAACTTTATAAAAGTATTCCGTTTTATATAAAAAGCTTTTCTGTTTTATTACATTAATAATACTAATAAAACAAAACTTCATCATCATTATCATAATTCACACTATTAATAGACCAGGTCGTTCCTAGGAAAGAGGGGGCTTTCCAATAAGGATTTCTCCCTATTGGCGCGCAATTAGGTGACCAAACCTCTCCTTGGCAGAACTTCTAGACATCGTTAATAATGCAAATAATAATATTAATAACTTTGTTATCTCAATTATTAATTTAATAATATATAAAATATTCACAATAATTGAATCAAATAACGTGAGATACTATGCAGTAATTACTGAAGCAATAATTGAACAAAACTGAGTGACTTCTCACGTAAGCATCAATAATCAATACCGTGTGCTACTATGCAACCACGCGTATTCTTGTACTTTTAACACTGGGTGTTTCAACAGTTAACGGTAAAACTTCCGCCGTTATTTTCATAAAATATATTTTTTTTGTTTTCTCAATCCGACAATAATTCCGTTGTGGGGTCCACCAATGATTGTGTCGTCGTACGAATATTCCCTGCTAAAATGAATATTCCCCGAGAAATCGAATATTATAAACAACTTGCATACTTTACAAAATTTCTAAATATTACCCACATCTATAACATTATATCAAATTCATTCCATAATATTTAAAAATTATAATTATAGAAAATTCATCTTTATTCATAAAAGTTGGGGTCTTACAATTATGATGTATTAAGACTATTTCAGACTATGTTTAAGCTTAAGTAAGATCATGTAATAAGTCTTTATTAGATATTATTATGTAATCTATTAAGCTAACCGTAGAGGTTCTTGAGACTTGGGGAATAATTATAATATATCATTGTATATTATTCTAAAGTAGATTTTCCGTTGTGTATGCGTTATTTTAGTTATTATGGTTTTACCATGAGAACGTGATGAACCAAATTCGAGTGACCAAGTGGAGGTCCGAATTTGGGGGCATCACATTAGGTGTCATAAAGGATGTCCTTGGAAATTGTGGGCCAGTTATATTCAAGGGACTGAGAATGTGCAAATAAAGTCAATACTGGACAAACATAATTGTGTGTACAGTTTTAAAAATAAGTTGGCAAACACCAAATTTTGGCAGAGTTTTATGGAAAGAGGATAAGTAAAAATCCAAACTGTAAGTTGAAGGACATGCAAGAAGAGATTAAAATTTAGTTTAAATTAGATGTAACACTTGTGAAGTGTATGAGGGTAAGGGATTTAGCTTTGGCAAGTATGCATGCAGTTATGAATGAACATTATTCAAGGGTTTGGGATTTTGGGGCAAAGATTATGAGAAGTAACAAAATGAATACAGTCAACATCAAAACCACTAGGCTTAATCCTGAAGATGAGGTTAGGTTCAAGAGATTTTATGTTTCCTATTACAGCTTAAAGAAAGCTTGGAGAGAGGGTTTTAGGCTAATTCTTGGATTGGATGGTTATTTTTTAAAAACTGTATGTGGGGGTCAATTATTATCTGTTGTGGGAAGGGATGGGAACAATCAAATGTTCCATGTAGCTATGGCTGTTGTACAAACTGAAAATGGTGACAATTGGAGATGGTTTTTGGAGTTGTTGGCTGATGACCTTAAACTTGGTGAAGGCTAAGGATTTACTATAATCAGTGACCAACAAAAGGTATATATTTACTATAAATGTTTCTATTTTACTAAATGCCTCTATTTTACTAATTACATATGCTTTACTAATTGAGTTTGTGTTGTACAGGGTTTGAAGAATGTCATATGTTAACTGCTTCATCGTGTTGAGCATAAAAAATGTGTTAGACACATTTATGCTAACTGGAGGAAAATGTTCACTTCATAGGCACTAAAGAGATTGTTTTGGGAAGCTGCATGTGTAACTCATGATCAAGCACATAAGAGAGCAATGCGGGAGATTAAGAGACTTTTTGGCCCTGCACATGATAAGATTGTGGAGCATGATCTAAAGGTTTGGTCTAAAGCTTATTTTGGCACTCATTCAAAGCCTGATAATGTTGAGAATAACATGTTTAAATGCTTCAATTCTTGGAATATCAAAGGTAGGTACATTATTACTAACTTACTACAAATTGTATTATTGTAATGTTCTTGCAATATAATCAATTTACACAAGTCAAATGTCAGTTACACTTACTCTTATATTAATATTGTTTAGGTACATGCCAATTCTAACAATGCTTTAGGAAATTCATGATCAAATCATGGTTAGATTGCATTAAAAAAGGGATGTTATGCTTAAGTCAGAGGATTTAATTTGTCCAAGAATTAAGAAGAAACTTGATGCAGCCATCATTGCATCTGCCTATTGTGATCCACTTTGGGATGGAAAAATCTCATTCCAAGTAAAGGAAAGAGGTAGAGCATTTACTGTGAATCTGAATTATAGAACTTGTGCTTGTAGAGTGTGGGACCTTACTGGCATCCCATGTTGTCATGTTGTCTCAGTAATTCAGTCAATTTATCAAAATTCAATAGACTATGTAGCTCACTGGTATAGTAGAGATACTTACCTCAAGACTTATAGTCATACTCTTGAGGTGTTAAATGGTGAAGATTTCTGGGAATTCATAGACTGTGACATTATGGGGCCTCCACCAATACCAAAGAAACTGAGAGGCAGACCACAGAGGCTGAGAAGGAGAGAAGGTTGGGAAGACAAAAGAAATAATGCTCAAGTGAAGAGGGTGAGTAGAGTAGGAAGGAAAATACATTGTAGCATTTGTAGAAAGTCTGATCATAGAAGGAACAAATGCCCAGTTAAAGAGACCAATGCAGAGCCCACAAGAGAGCAAGTTGAAGAGTTAACAGATATATTTAATCAAGAACCCACTGCAAATCCTACTGCACTACCTGGTATAGTAATTAAAGAGGGAGACCAAGTCAAAAAAGTAAAGGAACCAACACCAAATGTAAGTTTCCATTTAGCATGTTCATTATATTTATTGAGAATGATAAACACTAACTATGGGATATATGTTACAGTACACAAGTAAAGGTAAAACAAAGGTGGGATGCTCTAATGAAAAAGGGAAAGATAGACCCCCAAAAGCATTTATGTTTGTAAGTAAAAGCATACCTATATTGGTCTACTTTCCATGTTATCATTTAATTGCTTAATTAATTTGAGAGCTTTTATATTTTGTAGATGCCAACTCCACGTGTGATGAGTACTACTGATTTTCTATCAATAATACCCCTTCAGTTAGTACCCCACCAAATGAAGCATACCCCAGTGGAATGGGCTTCCAAACACTAAGTCTAAGCTCAGTTTCTTCCAAAATTCAAACTAGAAGAGGGGAAAAAAGGAAGATAAATGTTGGCAATCAAGAATCTACAAGAGGGAGATACAAAATTCCAAGGAAGAAGGATGGAGCAAAGTTAGATAAAAATTAGGATTTTTATCTTTTGGGACTAATTTTTGGGATATTAAGTTATTAGGTTTCTTATCTTTTGGGACTGATTATGGTATTTTGTATGCAATTATGCTACTGAACTGGATGATTGTTAATACGGTTCTGTAATGCTAGATAATGCATTTTGGTTATGTGATTTTGGTGAATGCTTAGAATATGTAATGGTCTGTTATCTTCTATTGACTTAATGATTTATCTTTTATAATACAAAAGCTTTTGTTATTGTCTAAACATTATACCTGAAAATGCAATAAGTATTGGTGTATGATATTAGTACTAGTTCATGTTTGCAGTACCTGAATATGCTTCAATGTTATACATTGTGATGAGCTTTATGATATGGTGGATTTATAGATTCTACATTACTTCTAACTGAAAATTGTGTTATGTAGTGTTACTTTATTATATACATTCGAATGAATATTGTGTGGATGGAATTGCCAATTGCTTCTTGTTTGTTAACAGTGTACTTCTTGTTTGTTATTACTACTGCTACCACTTCAATTTGCACCAAACATCAATTCAATTCAATGCGCTGCTTCAACATGGAGTCATAATGAACCAAACATCAATTCAATGCTCTGCTTCAACAAATAAGCATTCAATTAAATACTACTCACCCAAATCAACATTCAATACATACTTGCCAACCATCAAAACCAACATTAAGCATTCAATACATAAATGCCAAAATAACATTCAATACATACTTTAATCCTTTACTACATTTAAATATATAGATCTATATATTTAGTTGTAATACAATGAAAAACAAAATCCAATAAACTACTAAACCAATCCATAATTTCTTCTCCATCGAACTTTGCTTGTCAATTTTCTTCCTCAACTGCTGCCCTTGTCTTTGCAGCACCAAAACCTCTTTTTCTTCATTCTTTATCTCACCTTTTCTCATTAATGTGTTCTCAATTTCTATTTTCTTTATTACTTCCATCAAACTCTCAATTTTTTCATTGCTTCATTCTATCTTTCCCTTTAGCTGCAATATCACTTCCCTTTATCTCTCTATAAATGGAGGATCACACCATTTAAAGAGCCTACAACACAACTTGTTATCCTGCAACCAGTTGCACACAAATCCATCCATCAAGCCCATAACAAATATGCTTTTACAATATATAACAAATTTCATGCTCTTACCAAGCATGAAATTAGGTATTTAGGTCAGTAAAAACATAACAATCTTCCATTTCACTCTATATATCAATAACTTTTTATAGAATAAGTTGAAGTTGTTGAATCTTAGACTCCCATAGTATATATAGTAAAGGAAGTGGATAGCTTTAAATGTTTATAATTTACAAAAATTGTAACTTCTAGTCAGATGTTGGTGATCTAAGTGTGTAACAGTAAGAAAGCCATCCTCTCTTTGAAATCATCAGCTTTTAAAATCTTCAAATAACTCCTCCTCAAACATCTAATACTCAAATATTTAACAACAACAACACCAGATCAACTTTTGGTGTTATTAAATATTAAAACAAAAATTAGGTCCCTTAAGCCGAACTAGAAGAAATTAGGTCACATACCTTGAAACAAGCACAACCGATGAACCTTCTTCCCGGATCAGCAGTTCCCTCTTTCCAAGCTACCCACATCGGTGCAACAATCCCACATCGGCATGTCATTGGAGTTCTGGGAATCTCCCAATCTTCGACGCGGTTTGTGAAACTATTTTCGCTGTAGCTCATGTTAGTTCCACTCTTAATTGTCTTCTTTTTCTTCGTCGATCTATGTGGATGAAGTCAGGAGTTGAAATCGATTTGGGTCTGATTTTGGAGATAGAGTGTTTTGATTCCTCTTTTCAAATGAAGAACAAATGATTTGGGTCTAATTTTGGGGATTTAGAGATTTAGGGATTTAGTTAGTTTAGGGATTCTGGAATAAGGTTAACATCCACGTAATATATTTAATTAGTTGCCAGTATTGCCACGTCATTTATCTGTTAAATTGTTAACAGACATAGACGGTAAAATCACTTTTTGTAAATAATGTATAGTTCAATGAGTTGACCGTAAAAAAAATTTACTTCAGTGATACATTTGTAAACCGAGTTCGAGTAGAGTCGGGAAAAGTGTATTTAACCCGATTGTTGTGTATAGTAAGAATAAAGTTGGATCGTGATGCGATTTAGGAAATTAAGAAAAGTAAGTTATAAAAAGTTTTAAATTTATACGCATTTTATCAATTATAATATTGATTAATGATCTAAAGTTAGAATGAAGCTATATATAACGCACAAGATCGGGAGTGAAATTAGTCCGAATTTTGGGGTCATTACAGATATGTAAAAGACAAAAGTAGATTAAATCTACGTTTGTCTATATTTATATTTAGAATATGAATTAATTTTTTTTTGCCCCCTTCAAGTTTAATTCTTCAATTAATCTGCCCACTTGAATTTATTAATTCATATAATTGCCATTGTCTCTATACCTATAAAAAAAATCCACCAAGAGCAGTTGTCTATACTGTCCCTTGAATAGATCCGCACTTGCCTATAGGGTTGTAAAAATGGGGTATCATTAAGGTTGGAATCTGGTGGCCCCATTAGGTTTGAGGGAAATTGCCATACCTAATTATTTCTCCCTTAATAAATGGTATATAATTTTGATTAAAAAATGATGAAAACTTAAAAAATCAAAATAAGCCAAATTTTATGGGACTAAGGGAGTATTAAATATTGGCTGAGAACTAATATTTTATCACAAGACTTATTCTACATAGTTACTCATTTTAAGTAACTCTACTTAATTGTGATAAAATATCTAATTGTCTTTTACTTATAGTGAGTTTATTTGTAAGTTGTTAGTGTACCAAAAATTGACTTATAAATATATCTACAGATTACAGGTAATATCACACGGGTAATTTTGAGTTTTGACATACACACAATTTACAATTATTAGAAAATAATTAAATATTTTATCAAAATAATTAAAATTTTACTTGAAATAGACGACTGTCACCTACGTTTTGCGAAAAAAATTATTCGCTTTGTCAGTTACCAATGTAGTCTCCAATAATCTCACCCGGTCAGTCCCGTATTGCTAATAAAAGCTATATCTATATTAAGTTTTAACATTTCCGATATTGAGAGGATCAATTTCCATGAATATCGGGTCAATATGATTTTTTTAATAATTCTTTTAAAGTATAAAAATGAGAAATAACTAAGGTATTTGAAACTCTCGGCAAGGCATGAACATTTCTCTATAATGAATTATTTGGGCTTAAATCAATGAGTTGGGAACGTCTTCATTATGTAGCCCACGATTTTGCCAAAATCACAAATAGGACTAAGCAAAAAACGGCTATAACCGAATTACCCAACCGAACCGAACCGAAATAATTTAATCAAAATTTTCTGAAAATTCGATTATTTTTAATATTTCGGTTATATCTGATTTTTTTTTTACGGTTTTCAGTTTGTTTGTACGGATATCATTTTTGAGTTATTCGGTTAAACCGAATAACTGAACAAAATCATTTCTACTCTCGTTTTACTAGGCATTGACGTGATTGGTCATACTCGTCTTGATAAGAATGCAAAGGTGTCCTGTGAAATCAATACTCCATTCCTCCTACTCCCAAGAATGACTTTAAATATACGAAAATGTACTACTCTCATATATACACGAAAGTAAGATTCACCTAGTCGCGTATCACGACGAACTACTTCAAAGGGATACTCGTACTCTCGGCAGTGGGCTCAATTGCAATGTCTTGAATAAGTTAGTAGAGGTGAGCACGGTTGGGCAGGTCCTGACGATAGAATATCAGATTCGTACCAAACCTCTTCGACACCACTGCCATAACCCTCTGGAACATGACGTCGTCTAAGCCAGCGACCGTATGTGATGGTCCCATGGGTGCTCTCGGACGCAGGTGCTGGGTAGAGCCTACAAAAATAAATATAACATTAATAATAATCTCTTCACTTTATTCATAAACGAGAAATATACTAAAATTTATACCACTACAAAAAAAAGGTCATTGCTGTGACGCCCCCAAAATAGGTCCATACAACCCATTCTGAGTCGCCAAATACATGGTAAAAAATTTAAATACAAACTTCATTTATACAATTATTAACTGTCGTGTAAAATATGACAAAACATAACCTGTGAGTTTTAATACAAATATTGTCTCATAGACAATATCCAAACTCAAATAAAGTTCTCATTAAAATTATTATCACACTATTTTATAGAATAGTGAGGACTACTATAGCAACCATCTTGAACCATCACTCCATTCACCGACTAGTCTCAACTATATTCTCATTTCCTGAAGAGAACAATGAAAGAAAAGGGTGAGCTCAACTAGCCTAGTAAACAATATTATGACTAAGATAATGTAAAATAAATTATCCTTAGTCCTCAACAGGAAAAAATCTGATAGAATACAATAGTCAACAAGTTTTAGATCAACAACTGCAGCGAAAATAGCAATCCATTAGAAGAGTCAAGTAGAGCATGATGTCTACTATCTTCTATGATTTAAAAGTCCATCATCAATATTTTATTCCTGTAACACCAATAAATAAATATTTCAAATCAACGAATTATCTATGCACTACGGGCCAAGGATATTCGTTAGTATCACAACTGTGACGCCCCCAAAACAGGTATAAATCACCCATCTTGGGTCGCCACTTACTTGGTACATAATACAACTATAAACTTAATTATACAACTGTCATGTAAAATACAACAAAATATAGCTGAGAGTTTTAACACGAATATTATTTTCTAGACAATATCCACACTCAATGGAGTCCTCATTACAATTATTATCACACTATTTCACATAATAGTGAGGACTACTATAGCCACTTATCCTGGACCATCACTTCATTCCCTGACTCGTCCCAGCTATATTCTCATTTCCTGAAGAGAATAGTGAAAGAAAAGGGTGAGCTCAACTAGACCAGTAAGAAATATTATGACTAAGATAATGCAAAATAAATTATCCTTAGCCTTCAACAGTATAACAATTGATAGAATATAATAGACAACAAGGTTTAGATCAACAACTGCAGCGGAACAAGCAATCCATTAGAAGAGTAAAGTAGAGAATGATATCTACTATCTTCTATGATTTAAAAGTTTATCATCAATTTTATCCCAGTAATACCCATTAACAGTTCTTTGTTATACCCAAGACAAAAAGAACTATCATCACATGTCTTCACCTAAACCATCAAAGATTATAGTTAAATCCACAATTCATTTTTATAATCATGTAAATCAACAGTTTCTCCTTGCCACAAAGGCTTAATAGAACGTTTACTCAATATCCTTATCCCAAAGGCTAAAGATATTCAAATGTAATAACATTGATCATACCAATCAGTTGTCTACCTTTGCACTACGGGCCAAAGATATTCAACTATAAAACCAATGGTCATGATCATACCAATCAATTGTTTGTCAGTGCACTACGGCCAAAGACATTCAACTGTTAACTAATGGTCATGATCCTGTCAATCACATCATCGAATTATCCATGCACTACGAGCCAAGGATATTCGTTATTATCACCAAATGGTTATGATCATATCATACACCGCCCATCTTTGCACGTAAGCCAAAGATATACAACTATAAAACCAATAATCAATACCCATCTTTGCATGTAAGCCAAAAATATACAAATTGTAAAACCAATAATCAACAAATCCATCTATGCACGTAAGCCAAAGATATACAAATCAGAAACTAATAATCAACAGTCCATCTACGCACGTAAGCCAAAGATGACTTTCATCACAATATAAGCTCGAGGATGATGACAATGATATAAGCATTAATCAACGAAATCAAGGATAAATATTAAAGACTTTAAATTTATCCGAGTTTAAAAATATCTAAATTGTCAACATGATCTTCGCTTTGTGGAGTAAAATTCAAGAATAATATTCATGTACCAAAAATAATTTGGACAGAAAATAAATATATTTTTCGGGTAAATAGTACCCCGTGAATAGTACCCTGTTAATAGTACTTCGAGAATAGTACCTCGTGAATAGTATCCCGACATGAAAAGTACCCCAAATACCTGAGTGAATAATATTTGGGTGAATAGTAATTTGGGTGAATAGTAACCCGTGAATAGTAACTTGTGAATAGTACTCCGACACGAGAAGTGTCCCGAATACCCGAGTGAATGATACTAGAGTGAATAGTAATCGGTTAAATAGTAATCCGTGCATAGTAACTCGTGAATAGTACTCCAGCACAAAAAGTGCCCAGAATACTCGAGTAAATAATACTAGAGTGAATAGTAATCAGGTGAATAGTAACCTATAAATAGTAACTCGTAACAGAAAAATACAAAAGAAAACGATATTTCATGACGAGTACAAAAGAAATGATATCCCAGATTAGTATAATAGAATATACGAAACTGCAAATGAATTTTCACCTGCCGTGCGGTAATCCACGTAGACAGATCATTTCCACAATTTAATAAAGAATGAATACGAAGGATCATTCATCATGCATGCGGTAATCCACATAGACAGGTTATTCTAATAGAATAATAAAGAATGGAATAACAGAAGAATTCACCATGCATGCGATGAACAGCGTGCATGACAGTGTTATTCCCAGCAGTAATAATAAAGAATGGAACGTGTCTTACATAATCCGCATGTGATGTGATATTCCAATAGAATAATAAAGAATGGAATAACAACAGAATTCACTAGGCATGCGATAGACCGCATGCATGAAGTTATTCCCAATGTAATAATAAAGAATGGAACTGTGTCATGCGTAATTCGCATGTATAGGATATTCCAATGTAATAATAAAGAATGGAACCAGTCATGCGTAATCCGCATGCATGTGATATTCCAATAGAATAATAAAGAATGGAATAACAAAAGAATTTCACCGTGTATGTGGTACTTACAGACAGAAAAGTTATTCCAACATAATAATAAAGAATGGAACTAGGTCATGCGAATCCGCATGCAGACATGATATTCCAAATGTAATAATAAAGAATGGAATAATGGAAGAATTTCACCATGTATGCGGTACTGATTGCATGATAGGCAGTTATTCCAACATAATAATAAAGAATGGAATAACAGAAGAATTTCACCATGTATGCGGTACTTCGCATAGACATGTTATTCCAACATAATAATAAAGAAATGGAATAACAATAGCTCTCTTCATGAATACGAAAGAAATAATATCCCTTACCTCAAAAGAAGACAAGATACTGAAATAGTGAGGTAGTAGACTGCTCTTCTTCTTTCTCTCTATAATTTCTCTCTATAATAATTGCTCTATAGCTTTAGTGAATTGGTGAAAAATAATGAAGGAATGAGCTTCTATTTATAGGAAAATATAGTTTCGATAATTGCACATTTTGGGGCTCGAAATATTACAATATAATACCTCCCTCTTTTTCTTCATTTTTAATTTAGTTCTGCAAGTATTATCAAACTTGCAACACCTCCCCTAATAGTAAATCATGTGAATCAATATTAAATCATGTGACTCAATAGTTCTAATCATGTGAAAAAAATAATTACAGTATAGTACCTTCATCTATACCTCCATTTTTAACTTAGTCATGCAAGTATTATCAATCTTGCACCAAATCCCCTAATAGTAAATGAATGTGAATCAATAGTACACACATGTGAATAAATAGTTATAATCATATGAATCAATAGCAATTAATTGCTCATTTATTCGGTGAATTACCCGATTGGTCAATATAACCTCCAGACATCAATTATTATCGAAATAAATGTCGATTTCCACTAACACTAAAAATTCCAACACAATGGAACTATCAATTTCATCTTTAATCAACACGAACTTATTCATCATTAATATTATAACTCACAATATTTAACAACCAGGTCGTTCCCAGGAAAGAGGGGGCTTTCCGATAAGGATTTCTCCTTATTGGCGCGCAATTAGGTGACCAAACCTCTATTTGACAGAACTTCTAGACATTGTCAATATTGCAAATAATTATATGAATAAATTTTCCATCTCAATTATTGATTTAATAATATATAAAATATTGACAATAATTGAATCAAATAATTGTGAGATATTATGCAGCAATTAGTGTAGAAATAATTGAATAAAACTTAGTGTCTTCTCACGTAAGCATCAATAATCTAAAATATTATACAATACCGTGTGTTACTATGCAACCACGCGTATTAATGTACTTTTATCACCGATTATTTTATGAAAACTTTCTTACTTTGAAAATTTTTCAAATATCACCCTTAACTTTAACCTTTTATCAATTTAACTATTTATTAAAATAGAAAAATTGAATACTTTGATTTCATAAAATTCGGGGTCTCACAACCAGTGGTCATGATCACGCGAAACAACTGTCCATCTATGCACTACGGGCCAAAGAGTACTTTCACAACAACATTTATCTGTAACATTACAGGTCATGATTATACCAATACACAATTCCCGGTCATAATCATACCAATCAACAGTCTATCTATGCAGTACGGGCCAAAGATGACTTTCACTACAATATAAGCGTGATGATGATGACAATGATATAAGAAATCCATCAAGTGAGATCAAGGATAAATATTAGAGATTTATAATTCAATTTATCCAGAGTTCAAGAATGTCCAAATTGTCAACATGATAACTAATTATGGAGTAAAATTCAAAAATCATATTCATGTATCAAAAATAATTTGGATTGAAAAGAAACTAATTTTGTCGTGAATAGTACCCCAAGTGAATAGTAACCCGTGAATAGTACCGCGAATAAAAATATTAAAATTTAATAAGAAAGTTCAGGCCAATATTCCAATGAAACGATACTAGATGAAGCACAAAACTTAAGGATATTCTACTAATTTTAGGGATTATAGAAGCAATACTTATCAAAGTAAGTGTATATTTAGGAATATGAAATGAAATAATATCACTTACATACTATAGAGTATGGAAAAAAATAATATTCCATACGAATATTGAAAAAAATAATATCCCTTACGAATATTGAATAAAAATAATATCCCTTACAAATATTGAATGAAAATAATATCTCTTACCTTAGTAGGAGAGTAAATCTGACTGGTATAGCGAAGATATTCTTGAGGAAATCTTTCACTATTAGCAACACTTAAAGTATACTTATACTAGAAAGGAATACTGTAAAGCCCCCAAACTCGGGTACTTGAAACCCGAACTCGGTGCTTCACGATACCATTTCTATAAGTGGAATAATACTAATAATAATAACAATAATATAAATATTAAACTTAATTTACATAATTATCAGAGTCTATTCCCAAGTACACAACCTCTAATACATTCATTACATGATAATAATAATATATATATCATCCTTATCATAATAAAGCAAACTATTACATAACATATCATAAAAATTCAATCAGCAACCTTCTTTTTTCCTTTATTCTTAGTCGAACCTTCTGCTTGACCACACTTAGCTAAAAATATTTAAATTAAGCAAGGATGAGCATTTGAGTGCCCAGCAAGTAATAGCAATTATATATATAAGCTGAAAGAATTTAAATATTTTCTTTATACTACCCTTCTACAACGAATCAATAGTTGTGAAGTAATTCTGAACCAATAATAATAACATAACAACCCTCTTCCAAATTTTTGAAACTACGCACTGATTATAAATAGGGTTAAGGTGACATACTATAAACATTGTTTTTATTTTTGAAAAGGTTAAACAGAACTTAATCTGTAAACCGTCATAACTTACGGGCACGGGGGTGATCAGCCCATTGTACCCTATATTGATCAATACTACATAACAAGAATGATATTATCGTTCACTCTGGCTGTTTTGGGCACAAAAATTTCCTATGAATGGGATGTTCATACCTGTCGGGGTTCCAAACCAAAGAAATTCGGTTGGATAATAGGTAGGTTTTATCTTGTTCAACAATAATCTATAATTCAACATATATATATATATATATATATATATATACGGGTAATTGATAAAGGTGTATCAACATGTGATTAAATGCAATGATTATCTAAGTGGGGACACTTGTATAACCATTTATAGAAATTAATGAATAGAATATATATCTAAATTACCATATACTAACATGTTGATAATCAATGAGCATATATAATATAGGGTTAATAATTTATACAATAATAATATAATTCTAAAACATTCTTACTCATGTCCATTGCATAAAGGAAATGCAAAGGTAGGATACTTGCTTGATGCGTTGCTTACAAAATGCAACTTAGTTTTATCTTTTATATCATGACTTATCATTAATCAGATCATTCGTTCGATTAGAACAATATACTATAACATATAAGATTTGCATTTTGCGAACAAGACATAACCTAATCACAAGATTACACATGTTCAACAACGTATCAGATCACAAACATTAATACATACCAAAATATCTAAGTCCAGATCAATTCCTAAAATATGCTCGATAAAACCGACAAATTTGATCGGTAATTATCGAGTCTAAGACTCTATTCTATAACTCAATATCTCGTAAATATCACTATACTATTTTAAATGACTAAATAAACATTTATTATAATTTATCATAAATTTTCAAACAGGAATAATTATCAAATGATTTAAACATCAAACAATTCTATTATCATTAATATTTAATTAATATTAAACTATTAATGAAACCATTGCTTAAAATATTAAAGTTATTTATAATAACTTAGAATATTTTTAAAGTATTAATATTACCCTTAAATGATTTTTAAAACATTTAAGATCTTTTATAAATAATTACCATTAATATTTAAATATTAATGTACCATTTATCAAAATATTAAAAGTCGTTAAGTATAACTTAAAATATTTTTAATTCATTTATATCCTTTTAAATGATTTTTAAATCAATAAAACTATTTTTAAACTATTTATTTAATATAATTATTAATTAAATTTAATATCATTAATGTTAAATAAATATCATTAATATTAAATTATTAATGAAATTATCCTTTGAATATTAAAAGTTATATTTTATAACTAAAAATATCTTTAAACACTTTATTTTCATTTAAAATAATTTTTATAATAATAAAATCATTTTTAAACTAAATTATTTAATATAATTATTAAATAACTTTAATATCATTAATAATAATTAATTAATGAAATCCACCTTTAAATATTGAAAGTTATATTTTATAACTTAAAATATTTTTAAATACCTTATTATTATTTAAAATGATTTTTAATATAATAAAATCATTTTTAATCTATTTATTTACTTCATTTATTAAATAACTAAATTATCATTAATATTAATTAATTAATAAATTTCATCACAAAATATTAAAAGTCATTAAAAATAACTTAAAATATTTTCTTATTCCATAATATAATTTTAAATGATTTTCAAGTATTTAAATAATTTATTTAATATAATTATTAAATAAATTAAATACCTTTTAATATTCCAAAAATATTAAATATTTGTGAAATATATCCAAAATAATTAAAATATAATTTTAGGACTTTTAAAATAATTTTTAGTAATTTATTTTATATTTTTAATAATTAAAAACTAATTTTCAGTAATTATTTATTGAAAATATAATTTTTATAAATAAATTATCGCTAAAGACCACCTATAGCGACATAACCGTCGCTATAGGTGTTCTTCATGTTCATCACACAAACCCAGATCTTCAAGCCAATTACCGAGTGACTAGGTTTGACCATCAATGATTCCATGTGTATTGCGTTTCTAGGCATTTTGTTGATCAGATATAGTAGAGCTAATATAAAACTACAAGATCCAGCAACAAACATGTCCATAACATGCATCAAATGAAAGATCTAAGCCATCAAAGTGTCTGTCAGAGGCTGTTCTTCATTTTTGGGTTGCCCAGAAATGAAGAACAGATCGTGGGGCTCACTTTGGCCTTCCACTACATGCTGATAGTGTAATATTTTCGTGATCTAAGACTTCTAGGTTGAAGACAACATGTCGGACTACATATCCATAACATAAAAGCATCAGAACGTCAATACAACAAGAAGATACAAGCTGGTCAACCCCGTCGAAATAAAGTATAACCGCCGGAAAATTTCCAAAAGCAGAAGCGTGATTGCGGATGACCAACTTTGACCATCCATTAAATCCAGTGTGTTTGATATCTAGATGTAATATTAGCATATATCGAAAGCTTACATAGCATACTACAATACGGTTTCAACAACATAACCAAAACATTAACCAACTAACAGATCAAGAGCCATCAAAACTTGTCAGACGCGTGTTCATGGATTCGGCGCCCAAAAAGGTCCGGTTAACGCCGCACAATCAGCGGTGTTTGACCATTAATAACTACCAATCTGTACATCAAATGACTCTGATTCTTTTTTCATATTAAAGACCACATTACAAGCTACACAAAACAACTTAAAAAAAACAAAAATCATAACCGACCAAAGATCTGTGGCCACTGACATTCGTTGTCAGACCACAGTTTGATTCTTTTCGAGATTTTGCAAATCTTCAAGTCTGAGCTTCTAAATGTTAAGGATCCAACATTTAGCAGCCTAGATCATTATTAGACACTACTAACAACATATTAAAACACAGAATTATAACATCTAACAACAGATTTATGGTCAGATTTCAAGCTAGGGTTTTATACCTTTATGTGAACAAATCTTGATTTCTAGCTTTCTGATTTGATTGGTGTTAGTGGGGCTTGGATTTGGGACTGATATGCTAAGAAATTTTGTTGGTTTAAGAGAGAGAGAGAGTCTAGGTTGAGAGTTGATACAAAATGAGCTAGCAAATGACTTATTTTCTCTCTCTAATCTATTTATAGAAGTCTAGAAAATGTGGGATTTAGCTATTATCCTCCATAATCTTGTTGTCCATTAGACAAAAGTCCTTATCTTGTTCTTAAGTATGCTTAGTGAGATTTCCACCAATGAGGTGTAGACAACATTGTACTTTGTGTAAGAAATTAAGAAAAGTAAGGTCATTAGCTATTTAAAGAAACTTGATTAGCCTAATTTGTTGCCTTAAAAGGCCTATTATATGCCTATATATATATACCCACTAATTCCTTTATTTAGCTTTTATTTTAATGCATAAATTAGATAAATCAAAGGTCTAAAATACCCTTAATTATTTGGGCTAAGTTTGGGCTTGAATTTGATATCTTTTGGGCTTCTCCCATAATTGTTTTGGGCCATGTAATAATCATAGTCTAACAATTTTAATATATGCTACCCAAATTGTTTATTTAGGGTTTAAAATAAAATATAATTAGTTTGCAAAATTTATAATTAGGGTTTTCTTAATTTGATTAGGGTTCTAATCATACATGAACATTAGGGTTTATTATATAATAATTATAATTATCTTTGCTAATTTAGCAATTAGGGTTTATAATTTTTGGTAATCAGGGTTACCAAATCATAATTAGGGTTTATACTTAATAATTAGGATTTTAAGAAATTAATATATATAAATGGTAATTCGGGTTGACCTAGTTAATCGCAAAATCATACAACACAGTTATATAATAGTCTTGAACTCACAATTGAGTTTCAAATTAGGGTTTTCCACAGTAAAACTAAGGTTTGACATTGTCAGTCCACATACATACAGTATATAATTATAGCACTAGAAAATCAAAATATAAATAATATTATATTATTATTCTCATTCCTTGATCAAAATCCAAAAACTAGGGTTTGGATTCCAAATCGATTTATCTCATTATACTTAACATTATTAATTAAGTTAAAATAATTAACTTAATAATCGAACAAAATTAATATAATAAAATAATTATTATAATAATTCTAAAATCATTTCATATATTATATAAATAATATATGATTATATTTTCATGGAAAATAATTAATAAAAACATTTCGCTATAAAATTAAATATTATAAGAATATAATTTATAATAATCAATAATTTTAAAATAAAATTATTTAAAATCATTCATGTAATAAATATATCACGTAAATACATACACACATTATCTTGGCATATATTTCCCATATTTAAAATAAAAAAAAATATACGCAAAATTTCTAATTTATTTGTATAAAAAATATCGGGTTGTTACAAATACACACAATATTATAGAAGAAGAATTCTCTGATTCTTGTGTGTTTTTCATTTCTTAACTAAGCATCCTATTTATAGGACAATGACATGGCACTATTTAAGAAAATAATCACGGATGAACAAAAAAAATTTCACGAGCACGAATTCGATGGATTTTTTGATTTTTACTATTCATCACTGTGCAGTAAAATATTCTAATAAAACAAAAACTTTATATAAAATATAATATATTCTAGTTATAATCTAATAAAATAAATAAATTTATATATAATATAAAAAAGTATTCTGTTTTATATTAAAAAATTTCTGTTTTATTACTATTATAATAATAATAAAATAAAACTGAGACAACTTTCTACGGGCGATTTTGAAAAATGAGTAAGTGGGGGTCCATGTAATAAGCCAAACTTATAACAAATACTTCATGACAACCCCTCTATTTATATCAATAATTAAATAAATATTTATCACAAATCACTTATCTTCAATCAACACATTTTTAATCTTTCAACAATTATTCATCATTAATATTATAACTCACAATATTGAGAACCAGATCATTCCCAAGAAATAGGGGGCTTTCTGATAAGAATTTCTTCTTATTGGCGCATAATTAAATAACCTAATCCCTTTCCTCGACAAAAATTTCTAAACATTGTCAATAATGCAAATAATAATATAAATAACTATGTCGTCTCAATTATTGATTTAATAATATAAAATATTATGCAGATGACACTGTAACAATAATTAAATCAATAATATGAGATACTATGCAGCAACTAATGTGACAATTATTAAATGAACTGAGTGACTTCTTACGTAAGCATTAATAATCAGAGATACTGTACAATACCGTGTGCTACTGTGCAACCATGCGTATTACTGTTCTTTTATTACCGGTATTTCAACATTTAACGGTAAATCGTTTTGCCGTCAATTTCTTAAAAAAGGTTATTTCTGTCACTTTTTATATCCGACAGTCATTCCGTTGTGGGCTCCACCAAAGATTAAACCGTCGTACGAATATTCCCCGACCAAACGAATATTTTATGACAACTTGATTACTTGAAAATTTTGCACATATCACCCATAACTATAGCATTATATCAAATCACACCTTATTATTCAAAATAATATTTAGAAAAAATTAAATCTTTATTCATAAAAAGTTGGGGTCTTACAACCTCTTCTTCTTATGAAATTCCGTCCTCGAAATTGATGTATAAACCTAGTATGTCGAAGAGGTGAGGATACCTTATTTTCATTTCAGATTCTAACTCCCAAGTCATTTCCTCAATATCGTGGTTTCTCCATAAAACTTTGACTTGAGGTATAACCTTTGAGCGTAGAATATGTTCCTTCTTATCCAAGATTTTAATAGGTACCTCTTCATACGTTAAATCTTCGGCTATCTCATCTAGTTCTAATTCAATAATGTGGTTTGGGTCTTCCACATATTTACGTAACATAGATATATGAAAAATGTTATGAACACGAGACATACTTGGCGGTAAGGCGAGTTTATAGGCCACAGTCCCTACTCATTCGAAGATTTCAAATGGACCAATGAATCGAGGGTTGAGCTTTCCACTATTTCCAAATCTCGTAACTCCTTTCCACGGAGCAACACATAACAATATATGATCTCCAACATTGAATTCTACGTCCCTTCGATGAAGATCAACATAACTTTTTTATCGATCTTGTGAGGTTTGTATACGTTGCTGGATCATTTAAATCTTTTTCGTACTCATATGTACCAATTCCGGTCCCAACAATGTTGTTTCACCCACCTCGTCCCATCATACTGGAGAACGACACTTTCGTCCATACAACGCCTCGAATGGAGCCATGCCTATACTTGCTTGATAACTGTTATTGTAGGAGAATTCCACTAATGGCAAGAACTTGTCCTAACTTCCTTTGAAGTCTAGTACACAGAGTCTCAATAGATCTTCAAGAGTTTGAATAGTCCTCTCCGACTGCCCATCCGTCTGAGGATGATATGCAGAACTGAATTGTAAATCCGTGCCCATAGCTTTCTACAAACTAACCCAAAATCGTGAAGTGAATCTAGGGTCTCGATCAGAAACTATAGATACTGGCATACCATACAGTCGTACAATCTCATTTATGTATATACGAGCAAGACGTTCAAGTGAATATGTTTCTCGTATAGGTAAGAAATGAGCAGACTTGGTTAATCTATCGACAATGACCCAAATTACATCTATGCCTTAAGAATCCTTGGGAAGACCAATAACAAAATCCATGTTAATCTGCTCCCACTTCCATTCTGGAATTCCAAGTGGTTGCAATGGACCTTTCGGCACTAGATGCTCTGCCTTGACACGTTGACAAGTTAGACACCTTGAGATAAACTCCGTGATCTCTCTCTTCATAATACTCCACCAAAATGTATGTCGAAGATCACGATACATTTTGGTACTTCCAGGATGGATTGTAAACGATGTGTTGTGTGCCTCCATCATGATTTTATACTTCAAATCAGAGTTATTAGGAACACAAAGTCTGGAGTTAACTCAAAGTATTCCTTCTTTGTCGATCCTTACTTATAGAATAACACCTTCTTGTACTTTCCTCTTCATACGCATCGACTCTAGGTCTGTAGCTTGAGCAACTTTAACTTTATCGATTAAAGTCGGTTCTACTCGTATATTTGACATCATCACGTTGGTCCCTGAAGTCTTTAACTCTATCTCCATCCTTTATAAGTCATACAAAATGGGCCTTTGTGTTGATAATATCGCACTCGTATCCGCATATGATCTTCTACTCAACACGTCAGCTACCACGTTCACTTTTCCATGATGGTATTGAATGGTATGGTCGTAATCTTTCAACAGCTCAAGCCAATGTCATTGCTACATGTTGAGTTCCTTTTGTGTGAAGAAATATTTGAGGCTTTTATGATCTGTATAGATCTCCACTTTCTCCCCATATAGGTAATGTCTCCAGATCTTTAGCGCGAAAACGACTGCTGCTAACTCTAGATCATGAGTAGGATAATTCCTCTCATATTCTTCGAGTTTTCGTGAGGCATATGCTATGACTTTACCATGTTGCATGAGAACACATCCTAAACCTCTGCCTGAAGTATCGTTGTAGATGATAAATCCCTCCAAACCTTATGGTATTGCCAGAACAGGTGCTGAAATGAGTCTCCTCTTGAGTTCTTGGAAACCCTTCTCACATTCCTCGCTCCATCCAAATTTTTTATCTTTTCGTGTCAGCTGAGTTAATGGAGTGGCAATTCGAGAAAATCCTTCCACGAATCTCCGATAATAACCAGCTAAGCCCAGAAAACTACGTACTTCGGTTACTGACTTAGGTTGCTCCTAACTTTTTATTGCTTCAATCTTCGCCGGATCAACTGATATTCCATGTGTCGATATCATGTTCCCAAGGAATGCTACTTCTTCAAGCCAAAAATTGCATTTCTTCAACTTCGCATATAACTTATTTTCACGAAGCTTTTGGAGTATCAGCCTCAAGTGTTGCTCATGATCTTCACGACTTTTGGAGTATATAAGGATGTCATCAATAAAGACAACCACAAAATGATCTAAATATTCCTTGAATACTCGGATCATCATATCCATAAAGGCAGCATGAGCATTAGTTAATCCAAAAGACATGACTAGGAATTCGTAATGCCCATACCGAGTTCTGAAAACAGTCTTTGGAATGTCATTAGTTTTAATATTTAACTGATGATATCCAAAATGAAGATCGATCTTTGAAAAGAATTTAGCACCTTACAACTAGTCAAACAGGTCATCAATGCAGGGTAACGGGTACCTATTTTTGATGGTAACATAATTCAACTCCCGGTAGTCAATGCAAAGTCGCATACTCCCATATTTCTTCTTTACGAATAAAACAGGAGCACCCCAAGGAGATGTATTAGGACGAATGAAACTGATGTCTAACAGTTTCTGCAGTTGGGTTTTTAACTCCTGAAGTTCAATAGGAGCCATTCGATATGGGGTTTTGGAAATGGTTTTTGTACCGGATTCAAGGTCAACAAAAAATTTGATTTCACGCTTTGGTTGTAGGCCAGGAAGTTCTTCAGGGAATATGTCAAGAAATTTATTAACAATAGAAATATCATTCAATTCTGACATATTTTTGTTTAAATCCGTGACATGGGCTAAGAAAGCTTAACATCTGTTTTTCAATAAACGAATGACTTTATGGCTTGATATGGCAGTGATTGACTTTAGTGGTTTGGTTGCTTGAATTCTCATAATAGGTTGGTTAGGAATATGAAAACTAACTACCTTACAAAAATAATTAATTTTTGCATGATGAATAGTTAACCAATCAATCCCTAAAATCACATCAAATGAAAGTATTTTCAAAGAGATGAGATCAACAAGTAATGTAAAAGTGTCGATTTGAATCAAACAAGATTTATAAATGGTGGATGTAATGATGGTTTCTCCCAATGGAGTTTCAACAAATAAGTCAAAGTCAAATTTCTGTAGAGTCAAATTTAAACGTTGAGTACAAGTAGGTGAAATAAAAGAATGGGTAGAACCGGTATCTAATAAGGTATAGACTTCACAAGAGTTTATGATTAGCTTACCTGTGATAACTTCGTTCGGGTTTGTGACGTCCCCAAAATAGGTCCACACAACCCATTCTGAGTCACCACATACACACTACTAAATCAAAATACAAACTTCATTTATACAACTATTAAATTGTCGTGCAAAATACGACAACACATAAGCTATGAGTTTCAATAAAAATAAAAGTATTCACATTCCAAATTAATGATACTCTACATAAAGGTACAGTCGATAACTGTATTATGAATTAAAATCTTTGGAAAATGCTCAAGGAATCCTTCATAATGAAGATTATATTCCAACCATACTCCAAGATTATACAGATAATGCTCATAGATATAGTTAGCAAGTGGATGTGCACAATCATATCTTATGATAACACAAGTTTGTATGTGGTTAGACATCATGTATGATAATGGAAACACACCCTTTAAGCTCTTAGTAAAATTTTGTCCTCCTCATTCTAATGGGGTGCATTCTTGACGCTTTTAAAGCTAGGTTCTCCTCACCCTATTGTTGTTCACCAAAATCAATTATTAAATGACGTATAAAATATGACACACGCATTTTAAGTCCTCAATGCAATTATATATTGTCATGCTATTTTATAATGTATTGAGAAGCTTCAACAGTCACAGACCATCACACTATTCCCCTATTATCCTAGCTCAACCCAGCTACACTCTTATTACCTGAAAGGAATTGTAAGGGAAAAGGGTGAGCTCAACTATCCCAGTAAAGAATATTATGACTAAGATAATGTAGAACAAATTATCCTTAGTTCTCAATAGGGAAAAATCTGATAGAATACAATAGACAACAAGTTTTAGATCAGCAACTGCAGCGAAACTAGTAATCCATTAGAAGAGTCAAGTAGAACATAATGTCTACTATCTCATCCAAATTAAAAGTCCATCATTAATATTTCATCCCTATAATACCCATCAACAGTTCTTTGTTGTACCCAAGACAAAGAGAACTTTCATCACCTGTCTTCACCTGAACCACCAAAGATTATAGTTAAATTCATAATTCATATTTATAATCATGTAAATCAACAGTCCATCTTTGCACTACGGGCCAAAGACATACAACTGTAAAACCAATAATCAATAGTCCATCTTTGCACTACGGGCTAATGACATACAACTGTAAAACCAATAATCAACAGTTCATCTTTGCACTACAGTCAAAGATATACAACTGTAAAACCAATAATCAATTGTCCATCTTTGCACTACAGGCTAAAGATGTTCAACTGTAAAACCAATAATCAACAGTCCATCATTGCACTACGGGCCAAAGAGGACTATTACCAAATTATTTATCTGTAACCTTTTATCAATTTAACTATTTACAAAACTAGAAAAATTGAATACTTTAATTTCATAAAATTCGGGGTCTCATAACCAGTGGTCATGATCACGCGAAACAACTGTCCATCTATGCACTACGGGCCAAAAAGGACTTTCACCGCAACATTTATCTGTAACATTACAGGTCATGATTATACCAATACACAATTCCTGGTCATAATCATACCAATTAATAGTCCATCTATGCACTACGGGCCAAAGATGACTTTTACCACATCATTTGTCTGTAACATTACAAATCATGATTATACCAATACACAATTCCTGGTCATAATCATACCAATTA
The DNA here is from genome assembly GCA_020205615.1 of Panax quinquefolius. Taxonomy (NCBI): domain Eukaryota; kingdom Viridiplantae; phylum Streptophyta; class Magnoliopsida; order Apiales; family Araliaceae; genus Panax; species Panax quinquefolius. The sequence continues at coordinate 97,063,282 of CM035154.1, forward strand.
ACAGTCTATCTATGGACTACGGGCCAGATATGACTTTTACCACATCATTTGTCTGTAACATTACAGGTCATGATTAAACCAATACACAATTCCTGGTCATAATCATACCAATCAATAGTCCATCTATGCACTACGGGCCAAAGATGACTTTCACCACAATATAAACATGGGAATGATGACAATGATATAATGATTCAATTATGTGAGATCAATGATAAATATTAGAGATTTATAATTTAATTTATCCAGAGTTCAAGAATATCCAAATTGTCAACATGATAACTAAATGTGGAGTAAAATTCAAGAATGATATTCATGTATCAAAAATAATTTAGACAGAAAAGAAATCACTTTTGTCTTGAATAGTATCCTGTGAATAGTATCCGAATGAATACTACAAAATGAATAATATCTCGTCATGCAAAGTACCCCAAATAAATAATACCCTAGGTGAATAGTACCCGAGTGAATAGTACCCCGTATGAAAATATTGAAATTTAATAAGAATGTTCAGACCAATATTCCAATGAAACGATACTAGATGAAGTGCAAAACTCAAGGAAATTCAACTAATTTCAAGAATTATAGAAGCAATACCTACCATAGTAAGTTTAGATTTAGGAATATGAAAAGAAATAAAATACGAAACTGCAACTGGATTTTCACCCGTCATGCAATAATCCGCGTAGACAAATCTTTTTCACAAATAAGAAATGAGTACGAAGGGTTATTCGCCATGCATGCAGTAATCTGCGTACACATGTTATTCCCACAGATTAAAGAATGAGTACGAAAAAAAATATCTGAAATTTAACTAGGCACACTTAGAAGAGGGGGGGTGGGGTGGGGGGGTTAATAGTGTAGGAGTAATCTACGACCAATTTTTGAACTTTAAAAACAAACTATTAGTTTCAAGCTACTAGATTGATGAATTTAGCTTACTGAACTAATATGGCTTACTGAATTTACTGATTATTCTTTTAATAAAATATTATGCTGAACAAACCACTTAGTGTTAAAGAATTATCTTAAGATTTTTCAAGTATTCAAAATTTAATTATTAAGATAATTAAATAACTTATGTGAGTAATTAAAGTGTAGCAATAAAATCAACACCAAGATTTTTACGTGGTTCAACTATTATCCTCTATAATAATAGCCTAGTCCACATCCAATACCAACTAGTATTGGAGACTCACTTTATTTATTTCCTTATAAATAAACACAGATTACAAAACAGATTCTTACAAAAATTAATAACACTTAATTTCTCTTGAGCTCTCTTGCTCCTTGTGCACCTATGCACTCTTCAAGCACCTTTGCTTCCTTGAACCTGTTTGTAAGCCTTTTCTCTAATCCACTAGGATTAACACCTTTAGACTACACTTAGTTTGAACAAAAAATTGAATACAAATATAGAGGTCTATGATCAATGCAAGAATAATCAATTTAATAATTAAAGGCTCAACTATATGCAATGATCAATTAGCACAGAAAGATTACACAATTAAATCTTACCGAATACCAGCTATAAAAGTGTCAGAAATATAAATGCTTAGCTGATCAAACGTTGCACCAATTAACAATATGTTGCTCGGTAATATCAGTGTAGTGCAAAATAATATTTTTGTAAGTTCTGTGATATCCCAAAGACACAATTTATACACACTAATTTATTACCGTTAAATAAATTCCCGTTGTAGTTCCATAAAAAAGATAATTACCTGTACTAATTAATCCCAAAGGAACCAGGCAGATAATACATTACATATAATAGAACAAGCTCACAACGGTAAAATAATGTTTGTTTAATATATCCAGTTGATATATCTTGGAACAAATCAAACTCTTCATTAGTTATTTAGTTCCAACAATTTTCAAAGACTCTTTCAAAGATAACCCATAAAATATTTGACTTTATCTCTCTTTTTCTCTTAAAATGGCGTGTTACATAAAAGAGACTGATCTGTGACAACAAACCTTTTAGACTTCCTTTAACTTCCCAACATTCAAGGTATTATAGTTCCAAATCATTTATAATCACTATCCTTGAAAATCGCATATGCACTCATCATTTTACACAGATGTAGCTACTATCCTTTAGACTTTCTAAGCATGCATAATACATATATATATATATATATATATATCCACGTGTAACTAAAAATAAGCATTTATAAAAGCATACACAACTGAATTCAGAATACCTATGCATATATCAAGTAGCTTTTTATAAAATAATGCATTAAAAAAAACTTTGTACTTGATAACATATATTTAATCTAATTAGGAAAAACCTTTTTCATTTAAGACATATAAAGTTAAATGCCAATTATATGTCCTAGAGTCTTTAAATGAAAAACCAATTATTATGCAATTGACCTTACAGTTTGGTTTTCCTAGTAAAGAAAAATTGCTTCAACCACTTGAAAATACTACCAATGTTCTTTATCATCAAAATACTTGAAATGTCAAGAAACAATTTAGTATATAAATAATTCATCATCAAAACTCAAGGATGGAATATGACTAAGTCAACAATATCCCTTACCATACGAAAAATAACATTCCTTAAGAATACAAAAGAAATAACAACCCTTACCTTAGTACGAGATTGGATACTGCAATAATGAAGTAGCAAAATACTCTTCTTCTTTCTCTCTATAGTTTCTCTTGTGAGTCTTAGTGAATTGGTGAGAATGAAAGAAGAAATAAACATCTATTTATAGGAGAATGGACTAAATAATAACTGATTCACAGACGGTCTAGATTGATTTAGTATTAAAACGGACGGTCCATATTGATTTACTATTAAAACCACAACTGACGGTCCATATTGATTTACTATTAAAACCACAACCGACAGTCCATATTGATTTACTATTAAAACCACAACCGACCGTCTATAAAATTAGTACATTTCCCTGTGGAATAATAAGTCAAACTTACAACAAACGCCTCATGACAAACCCCTCTATTTATATCAAAAATTAAATAAATAATTACCACAAATCACTTATCTTTCATAAACACATTTTTAACCTTTTAACAATTATTCATCATTAATATTATAACTCACAATATTGACAACCAGATCATTCCCAAGAAAGAGGGGACTTTCCGATAAGGATATCTCCTTATTGGCGCGGAATTAAATAACGTAACCCTTTTCCTCGATAGAACTTTCTAGACATTGTCAATTATGCAAATAATAATATGAATAAATATGTTGTCTCAATTATTGATTTAATAATATAAAATATTATGTAGATGATATTGTGATAATAATTGAATCAATAATATGAGATACTATGCAACAACTATTGTTGAAATAATTGAATAAAACTGACTGACTTCTTACGTAAGCATCAATAATCCGAGATACTGTGCAATACCATGTGCTATTGTGCAACAACGCGTATTACTTTACTTTTATCACCAGATATTTTAACAGTTTAACGATAAAAGTTTTGCCATTATTTTTATAAAAAGGTTATTTTTGTCGCTTTCTATATTCGAAAGTTATTCTGTTATGGGGTTCACTAATGATTGTGTCGTTGTACGAATATTTCCCGACAAAAATAATATTCCCCAACAAAACAAATATTTCCTGACATATTGAATATTTTATGACAACTTGCTTACTTTGTAAAATTTTCACATATTACCCTTAACTTTAACCTATTATCAATTCAACCTTTTAATAAATAGAACAATAATTATAAGAAAATTGAATACTTTTATTTCATAAAATTCTGGGTCTTACAGGGTTCCTCGCTTTTTGGGAGGTCACGACAAATGCTCTCCCTTGAACTACTGGCTTTGACTTATCCGGGATAACCTTTGGTGTCACCGTCCTAGCTGGACTTGACTTCGCTGCATGACAAAATTGAGCTAAATGACATTCCTTTCCGCAATTGAAACACACTTTGTGTTGCTACGTACAGTTTGGACTGATGTGTCCCTCCTGTCCGCATTTGTAGCATACGACCGATGGTCGTTCTCCTTCCTTAAAAACGGGTGTTGGTGCTGCTGTCTTTCCATCATTGTTGAATATTCTCTTTTTGAAATTTCCACTTGACTCATTTCTTCTATTATCTTGGCCAGGATTACCACCGAAGTGGTTACCATTTCTAGCATGATAATTTCCTCCACGTTTGTTATCACTGCTTCGATGACTGTTGCCACTAGTATAACTATTATCGTTTTGTCGGTTGTTGTCTTTTGGTTGAGCTAACTCATTATCTCGCTCCAATAACTGAGCCCTATTCACAACATCTGAATACAAACACAGTTATGAGAAATGAGGTATTGACGAATTAACATTCGCGTCATTCGCTCCTCATTATCCACCAAATGGGATGCAAATCGGGATAACTCCACAAACTTAGCCTCGTATTGTGATACAGTCATATTGTTCTGTTCCAGCTTGATGAACTCCACCTCCTTCATATGACGAATACTTTCTGGAAAATACTTGTCATTGAAAGCAATTCTCGAACTTCTCCCAAGACATCTTCAAGCATGAAAAGATGAGTACGCTTTTACTGATTCCCACAAGAATCCGCCTCTCCTCGCAACATAAAGGTGGCGAAGGGAACCTTTTGCTCCTCTGAGCATCCCAAGACATAATATATCTTGGTGATCTGCTTAATCCATGCCTCAACCTTAAGTGGCTCTGGCTTTCGCAAAAACTCCAGCAGTCCCAACTCCTTGAATTGCTTAGCAGTGACCAGCCGTGAGTTGCCATTGTTTCCACCTGCATTTTGAACAGGAATCGGTGACAATCCGAATTTTTAAAAATTGATAAAATAAGAATTTAATGAATAAAATTCTTATTATACCATATTTTGCGTTTAAGTAAATATGTATATTCATATATTGAGATGATGAGGTTTAATAGTTAATTTAACTATTGAAGAAATTAAATGAATTTGTTATGAAAAGAAAATTAACTGAAATAGATTAGTAAATTTAATTTGAAATTATATTATGGAAGAATATGATTTGATTATTATGCCTTGTTGGTAGTAGAATTATTATGAATTAAATTTCATAAATAATGTGAGTAATTCACTTAATTAAAATAATGAATTAATGTGAATATATTTGTTTTAATAAAATGAGAGAGTAATATATTACATATATATATGTGGTATGTTAATGTAATATGATTGTGAATTTCAGTAAATAGTTAAAATATTTATTAAATAAAATAAATATTTTAATTAAAATATTTATTGAGTAAAATAAATATTTGATGGAAATATTCTAATTTAATCTAATAATTAAATTAAAGGATTGATTTTTTGAATAAAATTATAAATGTATTGGCTAAGTGAATGTTGTGTTGACCAAATGAGGAATATGATTTAATTAAATTGGGTGTGACATTTGTAATCATATAATAATTGAGTTATAAAAAATTGAATTAAAAGGAATTATATTGAAGCTAGCCAAACAAGGTCTTGAGACCTTTGGTATTTTTATCAGTTAAAACCTTTTGGGTTTGTATAACTGAGAGCTGAGTAAAGATGAAAATAAAAACACGTAAGTGTGTATCAGTTATATTTGCAAAATATAGAGGAGTGGAGACTTAGAGAAGGTTGGAGAGTTTTGTGAAATGAAATAGAAATTCTGAGAATCAAAGGAAAAAGAAGAAGGTTGATCAAGAAGTTGACCATCTAATTAAAATAAGAAGGAATCAAAGGTACTAACCTAATCCTAAAACTCTTTTTTTTAGTTTCTTGAGTTTTTCTATGTAAATGGATTTTGATGGAGGAATTGTCAAGAAATTGGATTGTACATGTTCTTAGATATTTACAATTCATTTTATGTCATCTAAAGATGAGTTTTCAGTAATAAAATTCATGCAATAATGTTTTAAAATAAGGAATTGAGTTTTGGTTGAATATGTTCAATTTAACTTATGTTGGAGTCAAAATTAAGGGTTAGTTCATGAATAGAATCTGAAATTGGTGTTAGATATTGTTAGTATATTTAATAACGAAAACAACGAAGTTTAAACGGATTGATTTGGTTAGGAATCGAATCCGTGGTAAATGATTACGCTAAATATGTTAAAACATGTAAAACTAATATGAACATGAGTTTTGGGTGAAGATTTAGGTTTGTTAGTGTTTCTGTAAATTGATATAATTCTAGTATATTGTATTTCTATGAATTATGAATCCATAGAATCAAAAACGAACTAATTTGGATGTGTATAACTCAAGTTAGAAAGATTAGAAGGAGAAAAGGTTCAAAAATCGCAAAAATAGTAAACTACAGAGCTTGGCTCTGCTAATGGGTGCAGCTGAGCTGTGCCCTAAGTCTCTTGGGGCGCAACTGCCCTCTATGGCGCAGCTGTACTGTGTCCAAGGCTTAATTAAGCGCAGCTACGCTCTAGGTTTGTCCGGTGTGACTGTTTTGACCTGCTGTAGTAAAACCGCTATAATGTTTTCATACGGACTCCGATTGAGGCAATTTAAGATGATACGGAACGAGGACGAATATACCTACAACTTTTAATCTTTAAGTTTTTTAATTGGAGGTTGTTAGCAGGGGTCAAAATGGTCATCTTTAGGACTATTGTGTTTTGGGGACAATCGGAGGGCGTCAGGCATGCACGTATGCAAGTGTAGTGCTTCTGACGATAAAAGATGTTCTTCTAAGTTATAAAACATTAATGTTAGTAAATATAATGATGCTTAACATTGATAAATGATGTATTAGATAAGTTTTATAAGCATACTAAGCATACACAAGAGAGACAAATCGGGCGTGTGACGAATAAACGTCAAAACGCCATGACAAGTGTTAACGAACGCAAAAAGTATTTTAAGTCAAATGAAATGAATATTATAAGATATGAAATGGGGTTAATATAAAATCAATAATGATTCATAGCAAGACTTAAACACTTGAATGAACTTCAAGTAGGAAATATAGTGAGATATAAGTCGAAAGTTAACACAATCAAATTGAATATTGTGTATTGATAACAGGAATGATTATCAGATATAGAGTAAAGTTTAGATTACAACTACTATGCATTTCTATATGACTAATAGTTGATGTGCATGATTATATAATTGTGTAGGGCACGTGAAGTGCCGATAGCTGTAAGTTGTTAAACTGTTATTGGTAAAGAACGATCAAGGCAAGTCTTTCAGTTCCTATTTGCTATGTGAACTTGATGATGAACTGTCTTAAATCTTTATTGCAAATAGCATGATGTGTTATATATATGTTAAAATTATGAAATGTTAAAGTCAATTTATAACTACGTTGATTGAGTAATGGATGCTGATTGAGTAAGGAACTCAATCTTTATACTTGTTATATGAACTGCCGCATGTTTGTTATGTTAGTTTAATGTTTATGAGATGTATGATAAGCATGTTATTATGTGCTACGTGATGCATGAAAACTATTAGATTTTCTGGGCTATCAAACTCAACCTTGCAAATAACTATTTTTGCAGGTTAAGGATTGAAGGTAACACTATGTGCTGCTTGAATGACGTGGATCAGAAATAATACACGAAGAATAATATTTTAGCTAAAGTTGTTATTTCTTTAAGCCATGATTAAGATTTATGAGATGTACTAAATTTTTTATGATGTATAGTTTTATGTTGAGTTGTAAAGTTAAAGTTTGAGTTATCCGATGTATAAAAATATCGATTTGATATGTAGTATATATATATATATATATATATATATATATATATTAACTCTGATAAAATGAATCATGGATTATATATGATTCAAAGACATGTAGATGATAAAAGTTTTGATTCAGGGAATTAAAGTAAGAAGATAGAAAAGTTTAAATTATTCCGTATTTTATTAAGTTTAACATCGAATAATGATGTAAAATCAGAAGTTAGATATGTTATTAACGACCGAAGTCGATAATTAAATCGTATGAATTTTGGGGTCATTACAGTTGGTATCAGAGCTGATAGGTTAGAAACATTAGGTAAGAGTACCTTAAGCTATAATCTTAGAGAATAGATGTGAAGATGATAAAGAATAAAATCAAATAGAGTTTGAACAATAAGAAGTAATTTAAGAAATTTATAAAGAAGGGATTAAAACATACGTGAGAGGATTAAAAGAAGAATCTCACAGAGTTATAATTGAATTGTATGAATGTGGGGTTACCCAACTCTAATAATAAGGATATAAGGTGATAATAAATAGATAATGTCTATAAGAAGAGAATGATAAAGAAGTTAAGAATAAAAAGTTATATTTAAGTATGGTATAATCGTACTCTTTAATAGTTGATGTATGGTATCTGGTGTAACGATCGAGAAATTTGTAATTTAATTTTAATATTTATGAAATTAAATAAATATTTTAAATAATTTATTTATTGAGGAAAATAAATAATTGATGAATTGTGGTGAATTAATTTATTAACTAAATTGGTTAATGTTAATTAAATTGAGTGTTGATAATTTTATCTCAAGGATTTAATTTAAGGAAATAATTAAATTAAATTAATTGCTTAATATTTAAGAAGATAATTAAATTAAATGCATTGTTTAATTTAAAGGAAATAAATAAATTAAATAAAGTGATGTTTCTAATTTATTAATTAAACTAGATATATAATTATTTATTATTCATAAATGTAATTATAATAGAAATTATTTTAATTACCATTACAAGTTATTTAAATTAATTAAGCTAAAGTTATTTAATTAACTAGAGTGTGACACATGAAACTATATAATATAATAATATAAAAATAAATTAGTATGAGAATTATTTGTTTAGCCAAACAAGGCCTTGTGGCCTTTGGCTTATTCAACTGACGCAAACTTTTTATTTTTATAACTGAAGTGTGCGTGGGTTAGTGGAAGCCAATTTATTTTCTACACGTCTATTTTTCTAAGGCTATGTTAAGAGAGGGTTTAGTGAGAATGAGAAATAACAGAGTGTGAAGAGAGCTTGGTAGGAGAGAACTCTCTATAAATTTTGCTAAGAAAGTTGGAATATCAAGGGGGTAAGCAATTCATTGTCATTCTTCTTCTCAACAGTCAAGGATTTAGGTAAAATTCACCCTTAATTCTAAAATTTAGTTTTTGTAATTTTTAGTTCTCTGTAAATGATTTTTTGTTGATTTGTTATTTCAAACGTGATAATATGATGTGGGTTATATTGTAGAATCTGTTGTCATTATATGTGAGCATTATTTGATTTCAAAATGCATAAAATTTGGGTTTGAGGAAGGAATTGAAATATCAGTGTATATTCATGTGATATGGCCTTAGAAAGTACCAAATTTTGTGCCTTATATGTGTTGTAATCTGCAAATTGAAGTTGATTGTGTTAATATATGAAGAAATGAAAGCGGCGTAGTTCGAATCGTGTTAAATGATTAAGAAACGAATTCGTGGCGATCAAATTCGTTAAAAGTGTAAAAATGAAGAAATTTAGAAAAACTATGGTTTTGATTCTTCAAATTTGTGTATTTGTGATGTTTGTGTAGTTAGAATGATGAATAACATGCTTAACTATGATATTACAAAGTTTTAGATGTTGAGTTTGGTGAATTTCTGCGAAATTGGAATTTTTGGCCCAGAGAAGAGTCGATTTGAGTTTTGCAAAACCGAATCGGTGCATCATCTTGATAGCGTTGTTGTTCTGTCGTCAAGATCATTGCTATCGCGTGGCCATCATTTGTAATCCGAAGTTTGTTAAATGGCGCTGCCACGCCAAAGAGTCGAGAACCTAGTAATGAGGTGATAACAGCATAGCTTGGAAATTGTTAACTTAACATATTTTAATGATTTGCAAATGACCTAAAACATGTTACAAGGCATAGTAGTGTATTGTAATCACAACGCCAAAATTATAGATTATGAATTAGTAAGTTATGAAAGTTCGTAATTCGATGTCACTTGAATTGGAATTGTTTTACAATCACCATGTCATATACTATGATATAATTGAGAATTCAGTTTCGTGTTACATGAATGAGTAGGATAATCAAGTCCTAAGTTAAGGATTATAGACTTGATTAAAATGAAAACTAAACTAATGAAATGGATGTTAATGTAACTAATTGTTGTTGCGATTTCAATGATATATGTAGGGTAATTGGCGAATATTATTACTTGTGTAGCTTACATACAAGGCAAGTTTCTTGCCCTAAACTTTCATTGAGCAAGTTCCTAACTTCATTCTCTTAATAAGAATGCAAGCTTTCTATTCCTAAATTATCATTGTACAAGTTTCTAAATTCTATGTTAAAGTTGAACAAAACTAATCTATCTTGTGTATGACTGTACAAGCTCTTGTAACCCAATTCGTTATATCGAGCAAGTTTCATTTTCCTTAATGTTATTCAAAGCATATGTTGTTTTACTACATCGATTCAAAGGAGATTGTTCTAACTCTTTTGAATATAGCACTTTGCATCTATATCATGTTTACTCAATTATATATTATTGTTATTCGATCTTTAACCTTGATAACCTTGTTCAATTCTATATTGATTATATTAAACCTCCAAGTAATAAACAAACTCTTATTGATTGAACTAGTCTGTTATGGAATAGTGTTCTAAAATTCTATAATCACTGATAAGTTAGTTCCGAGCTAAACCTTCTTTAGTGCGGAAATTCTAAATTCAAACTGAGACGAACAACCCTAACATAGGGGATTTTATACGTGTAACGTTTAGATGTTTGTGCGCAATACATGGTACAAAGGGCTGATCCCCCTAAGTACGTTAAGAAGGGTCTGTATAGTCTAAATGACTGTTAAGGTTGAGGTAATAATACCTAAATACCGGAGACATAGTTCATGGTCTTAAGACCCTCAGATATTAAACTCGAACTTGTTTTCTATTTTGATTCATAGAACAAGTTCATTATTGTTCAGCATTCGTTGTTCATTCTCATGTTGTTATCATTGCTACTTCCTATATCAGTGAGCAATTGTTTGCTCACTCTTTCATTTAACACTGCAACTAAAGTAGAGAAAATCGATGAGCCATCTACTAGCAAAGGAAAGGGCAAGATGTCCAAGTGTTAAAGACTTATAAGAATTCTTATTTTAATGAATTATGTTAAAGACTTGTTTTATTTTATGATGTATTCCGCAAACTTATGTAATAACTTCAAGGTTAGATTTCCTGGGATTATTTTGAGATTATGATGTAACCCTTTAATGGGAAAGATTATTGTTTAAGTTATTTAAATTATGTCTTTATCATTTGATTATGGGTAGTTAGATGTAATTTTTTGGATAGTGAACACCAAATCCTGTGGGAATGGAGTACCTAGATTTGGGGGTGTCACAGGTTGGTATCAAAGCCTTAGGTTATGAATCTTAGGTGGGGAAACCTTAGGAAGTAGCCTTTAAGGAGACAGAAAATATAGAGGTGTCTAACTCTTATCGAGTTTAATTAATGGATTAAGGTATCCATTGAAGCTACATAATAAAAGACATTATGTGCTATGTGTTAATAACTTATGTGCTTGCGAGTATTGAAAATGTTAAGTAAAACTTAAAAATTTTTGTTGTCAGGATGTCTAATGAAGGAGGATCCAGTCCAGCTAGGGAAGCGATACCTCAGGTACCTAAGGATAGTTTTGAGGAGTTAGAGGAGGATGATGAGGAAGAGGATCCTGAGGAGTTTCCACCAAACTCCATATCAACTTAGATGTATGACGCTCTGTACGATCGTAACATAGAATTACAGGACAAAGTTGAGGAGCTGAAGGAGATGGTTGAGATGGATCATGCTTCGATGGAGCAGAAGGATAAGGGGATTCAGGAACTTGACTCGCGCCTTGGAAACACGGATTGGGACCTAGTTCATACCAAGGGTCAGCATAAAGACCTGTTGGCAGTAAATGAAAAGATGAAGACTGACATGGAGAAATTGAAAGATGATTTCTAAGAGGAATCAGCTAAGCGTGCAAGAGTAGAGGATGCTTGGATGAAGGTGACTCAACGTGCAAACCGTGTTGAGGCTAAGGTCCAGGTGAAGAAGGCCAAGATGAACAAGATGGATTACGCTTTTAATTCGGTGATTGATAGGGCCCAGGATCGAGTCTTTTATTATCCACCTCAGTTTGAGAATTCGCCGTGGTTCGTGATGGATCATAGAATAGCTTATCGTATCATGGAGGAAGAGCGTCGAGAAGCCTTACGACGACTTAATATGCATAGATAGAATAAGAGTGATAATAATATATGGTTAACTGTGTGAATAAATAAACTGTGAATCCCTTATTTTGAGACGAATAAAGGGATAGTATGAGTATGTAATCCTGAAACTTGTTTAGTTTAGGAAAATGAATGTTAATAGAGGTTATGTTATCCTTAACATGTTTTAAAATGTTATGAATGAATAAAATATCAAAGTTTATTTGAAATGTTATGTGTTATAGCTTTAAATGTTTAAGTTAAACTTCAAATGCCCAAGAAGTTGAGTAATGAACTAATAAAGCGCATATTTTAATAGAAAATGCCTCCTAGAAGAAGACAACCAAGTCAGCAAGCACCTCCTGAGGGGTCTACTAATAATAACGAGGCCAACGCTAATCCGGTTCAGCAGTTGGTAGCTCTGTTGACGGGTGCACTTGTGAATCAACCGCAAGCTCAAGTCACGACCTTTAAGGAATTCAAAGCAGTTGGACCGCCAGAGTTTCAAGGGTCTATGAATCCAGTGGAAGCCCAAACCTGGATCATGGAAATGGAGAAGGTGTTCGATATTGCTAGAGTTAACGAGGATCAGAAGACCGCATTCGCAACGTTCATGCTGAAGTCTGAAGCTAGCTACTAGTGGCAGGCAAATAAGGTTCGTGGGGGACAAGGAGTGATAACGTGGGATAGATTTAAGGAAATATTTTTCAAAATGTACTTTCCAACAAGTTCTCAGAATCAGATGGAAGGGCAATTTCTGGAGCTGAAACAAGGAACTATGACGGTGCCAAAGTATGCTGCGAAGTTTAACGAATTGGCAAGGTTTGCCACTTACCAAGTTAATACTGACGAGCGTAAAGCGAGAAGGTTCAAACAAGGATTGAAACCCTGGCTGTATAGCAAGGTTTCAATGTTCCAGCTGAATACATTTGTGGCGGTACTGGAAAAGGAAATTATAACGGAAGGTGAAAGCGATGCCTTGACCAAGTACAATCAAGAACAGAAGAAGAGGAAAAATGCGAATGAGAATAAGGCTGGTGGAAGTAATGTTGGAAGTAACAGTCAGAAGAGGAAATGGAGTGAGAATTCGACTGCGGGAGGACATCAAGGAAATCAGCAGAAGAAAAAGTTTGAAGCTTGTGCAAAGTGTGGAAAGAACCATACTGGAGTATTTTTGAAGGGAAAGCGAGTGTGTTTCAACTGTGGTCAGGAGGGACACATTGCACCGAACTATTTTATTCCGAAGAAAGGAGCATGTTTTACCTGCGGTTCAAAGAATCACATGGCTCGTGATTTCCCTAAGAAGCCAGCGGGAAGTGCAAGTGGTGGAAAATGAAACAAAAATGGAGGTGGTGCATTGACTATCACTGGACCAGCACAGTCAAGCCGACCTACTGCGAGAACTTTCAATATGACCGTGCAGGATGCTGTGCAGTCTAAGGATGTGGTGTCAGGTATCATTTTGATTAATGGTATTAATGCTTATATACTATTTGATTCGGGTGCTACTTGTTCATTTATAGCCGATGAATTTTCTCATAATTTAGATTTGCCTCAGGAAAAATTAGAATTACCCTTAAGTATAGAGATTGCGAATAGGGAAGTGATTCCTGTTAGATACATATATAGGAATTGTAGAGTGGATATAAAAGGTCACGAGTTGAAGGTAGACTTGATACCAATTAGACTTGGTGAATTTGATGTTATACTGGGAATGGATTGGTTATTCAATTACGGAGCAGTAATTGATTGCCAAAGGAAGTGTGTTAACCTTATGACTCCGTCAAAGGTTATGTTCTTTGGCAGCAAGTCACCTCCACAAGTAAGTTGTTTGATGGTGATGCAAGCCAAGAAGTTGTTGAGATGAGGATGTGTAGGATACTTAGCCTACATAGTCGATACGCAGAAGAAAAGTGCGAAGCTAGAAGAGATACCGATCATAAGAGATTTTGCAGAAGTATTTCCAGACGATTTGTCGGGTCTTTCGCCGGATCGACAAATCGAGTTTGTGATTCATTTACTACCAGGAACGACCCCGATATCTAAGGCACCATATAGAATGGCCCCGGTAGAGATGAAAGAGTTGATGGTGAAATTTCAAGAATTGCTTGACAAGAAGTATATTCAGCCGAGTGTGTCGCCATGGGGAGCACCGGTGTTGTTTGTTAACAAGAAAGATGGATCGATGCGGCTCTGTATTAATTATCGAGAATTGAATAAGGTCACGATTAAAAATAAGTATCCACTGCCTAGAATCGATGACATGTTCGATCAGTTGAAAGGAGCGAGGTATTTCTCTAAGATAGACCTGAGGAGTGGTTATCATCAGTTGAAGGTGAGGTCGGAGGAAGTACCAAAAATAGCGTTCAGAACTCGGTATGGTCATTACGAGTTTTTGGTTATGTCTTTTGGTTTAACCAATGCACCTGCATCTTTCATGGATTTGATGAACAGGGTGTTTAAACCATTTTTGGACAAATTTGTGGTGGTGTTTATTGATGATATATTGGTATATTCCAAAACCAAAGAGGAACACGTGGAACACTTAAGAGTGACGTTGGAGACATTGAGAAAGGAGAAGTTGTATGCTAAGTTCTCAAAATGTGAATTTTGGTTAGAACGTGTACAGTTTCTCGGACAAGTTATTGATAAGGACGGAATTTTGGTGGATCCATCAAAAGTTATAGCTGTAATAAACTGGGATCAGCCAAGGACACCGTCAAAAGTAAGGAGTTTTTTAGGATTAGCAGGTTACTACAGGCGTTTTATTCGAGACTTTTCCAAGATCGCGACTCCGTTGAAGAACCTAACTAGGAAGGCGGTTAAGTTTGTTTGGAGAGAGAAGTGTGAGGAAAGTTTTTAGAAATTGAAGAAGAGGTTGAGTTCAGCACCTATGTTGTTGTTGCTGTTGGGTAAAATCTAATTACGCACAACACGCAAGTATACGTGGTCAACAAGTAATAAAGTGATGAGTAGAGTATCGTTCCCACATAGAATAATTAGCAATAACCTTAACTTACAATTACCAATCTTCTATTAACCCTAATTTTATTAAACAAATCAACTCAATAATTTAAATTAACGTAACTAAAATTAAGAATAATTAAACTAACACAGAATAACCACGAATATCAAAATCTAAAATTTCAAACAATTAATGGAGGATTAGACATATGATTTCACCCTAAGCTTCACTTTGATTTTAACACCTTTATCCCAATTCAACGCACTATCCCAGTTTATTAATCAAGAACACGAACGTAGTATTAACCACCTCTCGATGCACTAATACCGTATTAACATCAATCCATAATTAAGATAGAAATCCATTAAACACCTTAATCAACTAACTCACTATATCTCTATATGAATTACAATTGAAGAAGGTTGAAGAATAAGTTCTCTATCCGATTACATGTGGTGTCAAGCATATCTCTACCTTAACACTCATCAAGTTTAAGCTACTAACATAATCCTGAACACATGCTATATCAACTAGGTGTAGATTTGAATATCCTCTCTCGATTCCATCCAACTCCACAAAGAATTGTTGATCAAGAAATTCATAGATTCAAGCACAAATCAATATAGATAAACTAGAGATAGCTTATTAAATTAGAAATCAAAGTTTACAAAACCATCGATTCGCTTAAGGATCCATCACAAGCCTAAAAAGTAAATTAGTTCATAATAAACGAAATGAACACTGAATAAATCATAGAAATCATTCTTCCAATTATAAATAATAATCTAACACGAAGAATATTGAAAAACACCCTTTACATAGACTAGAATTGCAGTTATCTTGAAAAACTCCTCGAAATACTCCTCCCCACTTGCTATCAAAAACTGAATGTAGATCTCCGTAATATGTCTCTCCTCCTTTCTTTTTCTTGAAGTTGTTGTTCCTTTAGTATATCATGTCCAACACATAAGCCCCAGCCAAATTCTCTATCAAATAGAGTTATATTGCCATGCAAATAGCTAAAATTTGTGCCCAAGAGGAATTACAAACATAACAGGACACTCAGATTTTCCACCCCCACCCCCGCCCCGGCGGGGGTTTATAAACTATGTAAGCCCGCCCCGGTGGGCTATTCTCCTAACTTGCTCGTATCAAGACCCCCACCCCGGCGGAGGTGTGTAGCCTAATAACACCCGCCCCGACGGGCTATGTTCCTGTTAACTGGAGTGTAAGACCCCCCGCCCCGACGGAGGTGTATAAGCTATTCATGCCCGCCCCGGCGGGCTTATCTTCTGTTAACTAACTTCACTGCTCTGCTAACTTGCTTCCAATTATGCTCCATTTGATCAAATCACACCAAAAATCTCCAAATGTACGTTGAATGCCACAACCACCATTCTACACATGAAATAACATAAAACAAGTAAAAGTGAACATGATCACAAGAATTTAGCAACAAATAAGCATGAATTGGATATTAAATTGCGTATATAAAATATACTTATCAAAATCCCCCAAACTTAAACCGTCCTAGTCCTCGAGCACCAAAACAACTACATGCAATGCAATGAGAAAAAATGAATACTACCTAACTTATATGCTTTCAATCCAACAATATTACAGAGTCGTGATAACTTAACGACCTCAGCGAAAATGAGCAACTATACAATATCAACCATCAAAAACCAATCTACAATTACGTTTTAATCCTCAAATCTTAAGCCATCATCACTGGTACAGTGCGTGTGTGCAACATCCATGATAACCGATACAGACTCAAATTCATTACATAATCAATTTCTTAGAAGGAATCCAGCAGCGTAAACTTAAAAATATCAAAAATAGATAGTTTCGACAAAAATTAAGTAATCACTAATCTCAGGGGTTTAAGCAAGGTACTTATACTTCATTTTCTTTTTTTTTCTTTTTTCTTAGATCCACAGGGGCTTTTTGCTCTTTATTTCTCGTTTTATCCTCTTTATACACATAGGCATGCAATGTCTTATTCTCTTAAGCTTTTCAATGCTACCTTAACAAGCTTTCGACCAACGACTCCTAGACCATTAAGACCTTAGGGTGCTAGGTGTAAAGACAATCCCCTCGGGCTTACTTACTTAAGTAACAAAGGCCACAAAACTAGACAAGCATGCCACGGTGTTTATTCATACATTTTTTTTAAATTGAGCTTTTATACCCCAAATATCATCCCCCAAACTTAGGTTTTTGCCTAACTTTGGCTTTCACTGTCTATCCTTGTCATTTTGACATTTACTCTAGCATTATCCTTTAGAGACCATTTATGTATCAATTTGAATTGCCCACTCAACATAGATGTTTGTTTATCGTGCTATCCTTTTATACCAATTTCAAACAAGCTCAAGATTCGATTCATAAACGATCATTGTGTCACAGTTCTAATACTCAATACTGTATTTGTTAACTTATTGTGAATCACATCATTGGACCACAAATAATATAAACTACAACATTAATGGACTTAATCAAACACAATATTTACTAACTAATTTTTTTTTTATAGATTGCAAAATGCATTACAATATTATCTACTATGCATTGACAAACATTAACCTAAGCTATTATGAATGCACCTAAGCTATCATGCAATACTAAAATTAAGATGCAATACAAAAATTTAAATGACAATGACAAAAAAATTAAAAATTAAAAATGCAACCTAAATGAGCTAAATGCATGCAAACATGTATTTAAATCCCCCAAACTTAAGTTAGACAATGTCCTCATTGGATGAATAGACAAAATAAGGACATGAGGACTTCCCTTTATCGCTTAAGTCTGAGGAGGTGGTTGTTGTTCTTCTTCATCGGAATCACTCGGTGGGAACCTTGGCATTGGCCCGGGCAGTTGGTATAGAAATTGAGCTGTCGGGTTAAAACTTTGAAGAGTTGTGTTCAACTAGGTGAAAGATGTGTGCATAGCATCGAAACATATGCTCTTGCCTCATTGCCAATCGGTACATTTCCCGACGAGTTGCCTTGGTGTGTGCATTCATTTGATTTTGGAACGCAAGGAACTGAGAACTAGATATAGCCTCGGCCTGTGGTACCTTCTCATCCCCTTGATCGTCCATTGGTTCATCATCATCCCCTGAAGTCTCTGAAGCATTAATGTCGTCGTCCGACTTCGACAGAAAAATGAAACCCACACCACGTGGATGTGACTCTCCTCCTGCCCATACAGAGTACCGCGCTATCATCCTCAAGTCAAGCAATGCAAGCGGCAATTGTGTGGGCTCTTCGTCGGACCATCTAACCCCGGCATTGCGGAATAACCCACAAATGAGTGATGGGTGTGGCAGGCCTCCAAAAAAATTCCCACGTAAGTACCGACGGATTGATGAACAGATTATTGCCCCAACGTCAATGATAAAATCTTGCATAATGGAGTACAACAGTAATGCCTTCTCTTTTGTGACGCCCGAGGTATGTTGGGATGGAAGTAATTTTGCACATAAGAATGCATACCAGATTTTACCATACCGGCTAAGGTCCTTGCTGTGGAACACGGTGCCTCCTTCCGACCTTTCATCCACGATGTTCCCAGCTTTGTCATCTCCGTGATAATGGCATCAAAATCTGGGTCAGAAGTACGGAGATGCTCATACTGGCAGTGGCGAGGCACCCTTAGTTGGTAGTAAGTATTTATGGCGTCGACACTGAATGAAACCAACCTTCCTCGCACAAATGCTTGGAATGGTTCTTTGTCTTCAGCATTTGCGTAGAATTCTTTGACGATGTTGAAAACTGCTGGTTTCGGCTCCTCGGTGAATTTGGTCCATCCCTTTTGGTAAATTGAGGCATAAGCTCCCCGTCGTTAGGATCCGGTGTCAACCCTCTCTCCGGTGTAAGGGCTTTGGTGAGCATGTAGTCATACCGGTCGGTGGCAGCAGCACTTGAAAATTTTCGGCGATTGAAGGTGCGGGTTGGTTGGGATGGACAAGAACTCTCCCCCCTTTGGCGTTTCGACCATGATTTTGAAGCCATATCTCTCCCTATTGCTGGTTGTGCTCTAACTCTCCCCCAAACTTTTCAATATTATCTCTCTAGCTCACAACTATACTCACTTTTTACCTTCTATCAAGTGTGATGGGAGAGTTTGTATGAGATGGGGTGGTATTTATAGATGGAAAGGGAAGGCTATCATTGGTGGAGTGAAGAGGTGGAGAAGAGTTATGGAGTGTTGGGAATGTGGGGAAAAAGTAATGTTAGTGGGTGGTGGTTATGGAGTAATGAAGTCGTGGGGAAGTGTGAATGTGGAGTGTTATTGGGAAGGGGAGAAGACCAAATAACTGCAAACGTTTGTCTAAGTTTCAGAACCCCTTTGTGGAAAGGTTGTAATATCTTGAAAGGGCGCCCTTTGGGGTTGGGGTAGTTATTGTCAGTCTGCCTTCCCTATCTTTTGTTTCACTGTAGTGCAGTTGTGCTTCACTTTTTGCTCACTTAAAGCTCCATTTTCAAACCTACATGACATAAAGCAGAAATATTAGTGAATTATTTATAGCATGATGTATTATGGAGAGATTAACAAGATTTTTCTTTTATTCGTCTACCTAATACTGAAATGGAAACTATGATTAAGCAATTATGAGTATAAAATATGATAAAGAACTAAAAATTTGGTTGCCTCCCAATTAGCGCTTGATTTTAAGTCGTTCAGCCTGATTACTTTCGGCCAATATGATGGCAATCACATCGGTGTTGGCTTTGCCACCCCAGTAATGCTTTAGACGATATTCGTTGACTTTGAATGTTTCGAGTGGATTGCGACAATATATTTCGACTGCACCGTGAAGGAACACCTGCTTGACTATGAATGGTCCTGACCATCTCGATTTAAGCTTTTCGGGGAACAATCACAGCCTTGAGTTGAATAATAGTACTAATTGGCCTGGCTCGAATGTTCGACGCAAAATTTTCTAGGCGTGCCATCTTTTGACTTTTTCTTTGTATAGTTTGGCATTCTCATAGGCGTGAAGGCAAAACTTATCGAGTTCATTCAATTGAAGTAATCTCTTCTCTCCTATAGCTTTTTGATCAAAATTCAGTTTTTGCACTGCCCAATATGCCTTATGCTGTAGCTCGACCGGTAGGTGACATGCCTTCCCGTACAGTAGTTGATATGGTGACATCCTGATTGGCGTCTTGTATGCAGTCCGGTAGGCCCATAAAGCATCGTCCAATCTCAGCGACCAATCTTTCTGACTCGGATTCACCACTTTTTCCAATATCTATTTGACTTCTCTGTTTGATACCTCAGCTTGTCCACTGGTTTGAGGGTGATACGTTATAACTCTCTTATGGTTGACCCCATACTTAGCCAAAAGAGCAATAAACGACTTATTACAGAAGTGACTACCTTCATCACTGATAATTGCTCTTGGTGTGCCAAATCTCGTGAATATGTTCTTTTGGAGGAATTTGATGACCACCTTAGCATCGTTTATTGGTAGAGCTGCAGGTTCAACCCACTTTGAGACGTAATCCACTGCAAGTAGAATGTATTGATTGTTCAATGATGAGGGAAATGGTCCCATGAAATCGATACCCCATACGTCAAAAATTTCCACTTCCAGAATTGTTTGTAAAGGCATCTCATTACGTTTTGAAATGTTGCCCACCCTTTGACACTTATCGCATTGTTTGACAAACTGGTGGCCATCTTTGAATAATGTAGGCCAATAAAAACCACATTGCAACACCTTCGCTGCTGTCCTCTCACTTCCATAATGCCCGCCATACGCCGATGAGTGACACTCATGCAGAATATTCTTCGCTTCACTATATGGGACGCACCATCGAATCATCTTTTCGGCGCACTACTTGAACAAATATGGATCATCCCACATGTACCATTTCACGTCGTGTAAAAATTTCCTTTTTTGTTGCCTTGTGAGGTCAGGTGGTAGAATGTTGCTCATAACGAAATTTGTATAATCGCCATACCACGGAGTCTCTGCTGAAATCCAAAATAGTTGCTCATCTGGGAATGATTCGTTGATTTCACATTTGTCATCTTTTGCTTTCCCTTGGTTTTCCAACCACGACAAGTGAAAGGCTACTTGGTTCTCTATCCCCTTTCTATCCTTTATTTCTAAGTCGAACTCTTGAAGTAGGAGAATCCACCGGAGAAGGCGTGGCTTAGCATCCTTTTTCGCTATCAAGTACCAAATTGCTGCATGGTCTGTATAGACTATCACCTTAGTCCCGATCAAGTAAGCCCGAAATTTGTCAAACGCATACACCACTGCAAGCAATTCCTTTTCTGTAGTTGTGTAGTTCATTTACGTTTCTGTAATTGTTTTGCTTGCGTAGTATATAGTGTGAAACACCTTATCTCTACGTTAACCCAAAACAGCCCCAACCGCGAAGTCGCTCGCATCACACATAAGCTCGAATGGCATGCTCCAATCCGGTGCCACTATAACAGGGGCTGTAGTCAATTTTCTCTTTAATAAGTCAAACACCGTCTTGCATTCTTCATCAAAGCTGAACGTTGTAACCTTCTCTAACAAACCGCATAGAGGTTTTGCAATTTTAGAGAAGTCTTTTATGAACCTTCGATAGAACCTAGCGTGTCCTAAGAAACTCCTAATACCCTTAACCGAGCTTGATGGAGGAAACTTTTCAATAGTTTCCAGCTTCGCTTTGTCAACTTCCAATCCTTGAGCCGATACTTTATGACCCAAAATTATGCCCTTTTCAACCATAAAGTGACATTTTTCCCAATTTAGTACAAGATTCGTGTCCGTACATCTTTGCAAATCCATGACCAGATTCTTCAAGCAATTATCGAAGCTGTCCCCATAGACCGAAAAGTCATCCATGAAGACCTCAACATTTTTCTCCACCATATCTGAAAAAATCGCCATCATACACACCATCGAAAGTCAGTAGTGCATTCATAGCCCAAACGACATCCTCCTGAATGCAAATGTGCCATAAGGGCATGGGAATGTGGTCTTCTCTTGATCCTCCGAAGCGATGACTATTTGGTTGTATCTAGAGTACCCATCCAACAAATAGTAATATTGGTGTCCCGTTAATCTATCTAACATTTGATCAATAAAGGGTAGCGGGAAATGATCTTTTCGGGTTGCCTTGTTTAATTTTCTGTAATCCATGCAAACCCTCCAACCTGTAACTGTTCTAGTTGGGATTAACTCGTTGTCGTCATTCTGCACCACCGTCATTCCTCCTTTTTTCGGTACGCACTGGACTGGACTAACCCATTTGCTGTCGAAAATCGGGTAGATGATGTCGGCGTCTAACCATTTCAAAATTTCATTTTTCACAACTTCTTTCATAATTGGATTGAGCTGCCGTTGTTGCTCCACCGTTGGTTTTGCCTCATCTTACATCAAAATTTTGTGCTTGCAAAATGAAGGGCTGATTCCCTTTATGTCGGCGATTGTCCACCAATTTGTGTTCCCGAAGCACCCTCAACAACTTTTCTTCCTGCAATTCGTTAAGTGCAGCTGAAATAATAACAATTAAAGAATTTGAATTGTCTAAATACGCATACCTGAGGTGCTTAGGAAGTGGCTTAAGTTCCAGCTTTGGTGGCTCTTCCAATGATGGTTTCAGTTTTTCTACGGTTACCTCCTCTGTTTGCAGTGGTTCAAACGGTGTTCTAAATCTTGGTACTCTTGGCAATGAGTCTAGCAATTGAAGGTAATCCACCAATTCCGGATCGTCGATCTCTTCATCTCCCAATAACGTTGTTTCTAACGGATCGTTCACCAAACTTTTCCTCATGTCATCACTAATGATTTGCTCAATTAAATCCATTCGAAAACATTCTTCCTCATCCGTAGGGAATTTCATGGCCTTAAACACATTGAATTTCACTTCTTGATCTTGGACCCTCAAAGTGAGTTCTCCCTTTTGTGCATCTATGAGTGTCCGCCCTGTATCCAAAAATGGTCTCCCTAGGATAATTGGGATGTTCTTGTCCTCCTCAAAATCCAGAATGATAAAGTCCGCGGGGAATATAAACTTATCAACTTTCACTAAAATGTCCTCTACTATGCCTCTCGGATATGTGACTGACCTATCCGCCAACTGTAAAGTGATATTTGTAGGACTTGGTGCAGGCAAACCCAATTCTAAGTATACTGACAATGGCATAAGGTTTACACTCGCCCCCAAATCACATAAACAGTTTCTGAAATACATCTCCCCGATCGTGCATGGAATAGTAAAGCTCCCCGGGTTCTTGAGTTTTGGTGGTAATTTCTACTGTAATACCGCACTACACTCCTCTATTAGTGCCACAGTCTCAAAATCTTCCCATATCTTTTTCCTTGATAGAATCCCTTTCATAAATTTTGCGTAGATCGGCATTTTTTCTAGGGCCTCTGCAAATGGTATATTGATTTGAAGTTTCTTGAAAACCTCCAAAAATTTTGAAAATTGCTTGTCTAATTTTTGTTTTTGAACTCTTTGCTGGAATGGTGGGGGAGGATAAACAGCTGGTTCGTTAAGTGGTTTGTTCTCTTCCATTTGTTTTTCATTCCCTTGATTTACCTCACCCACTGTATTCTCTTTCTTTGGTTCAACCTCCTTTGTAACCGAAATTTCTGGCTCTTGACCAACAAGCTGTTTTTCCACTTCTCAACATAATAGCTTGACACTGCTCGTGATTACCCTTAGGATTTCTCTCGGTGTCACTTGGTAATGTCCCTTGTGGTCTATTATTCAATGCCAACGCAATTTGGCCTATCTGTTTCTCTAGATTCTTGATCGCCATCTCTTGTGATTTCATAGCCATGGCTTGATTTTTTATAGCCAAATCGGTGCTAGTCATGTATTTTGCCAACACTTCCTCCAGATCGGGTTTCCTTTCTTGATATTGAACTGGTTGTTGCTGATTCTGAAAACCTAGAGGATATGATTGTCATGAAGCTTGATTTTGCTGGTTGTTGCTCCATGAGAAATTCGGATGATTCCTATTTTCTTGATTGTATGTGTTCTGATATGTGTTTTGAGGAATTCTATTGTAATTGCCGATGAATTTCACAGCTGCTGGATTAATTGCACTTTTCTCTGTTGGGTGCTCTCCCGCGCATAACTCGCATATTATTGCCACTTCTTTGTATTTCTTTTGTGTTTGTTGTGCTTGTCTTTGTGCATCATCGACTCCAACTTCTTTGAAAGTGCGAGATATGTGTCTCGCATCATTTGTCAAACTATCTACTTCTAATACCCCATCTGCCTTTGCCTGTGTCATTCTCGCTGTGGGCCACTGATAGTTATTAGCTGACATGGTCTCAATCAACTCATAGGCTTCCTCGTAACTCTTAGCCATGAATGCTCCACCCGATGCTGCATCAATACTTGTCCTGAGATTCCCATGTAGTCCGTTGTAAAAGGTGTTCATTTGTAGCCACTGGGGCAATCCATGATGTGGGCATTTTCATAGTAGTTCTTTATATCTTTCACAGGCCTCATATAATGACTCCCCATGTTGCTGTTCAAACATCGTAATCTCGTTCCTCATCTTCGCAGTTTTCGCCGGTGGAAAGAATTTTGCGAGGAATTTCTTAGCTAAATCCTCCCATGTAGTTATCGAACCGGACAGTAGAGAATACAACCAACTCTTCGCCTTGTCCCGTAAAGAGAATGGGAACAATCGAAGTCTCACCGCCTCATTCGAAACCCCATTGAACCTAAAAGTGTCGCACATTTCCAGAAAACTGACTAGATGCTCGTTCGGATCATCATTTGCAAATCCCCCAAACTGAACTGAATTCTGAATCATTTGTATCATCCCAGGCTTAATTTCGAATGTATTTGCTACTATTGCTAGCCTGGTGATGCTTGACTACAGTTCAGTCACCTTAGGTGTTGCGAAGTCCCTTAATGCTTTCCGATCTTCGGCTGCCATTACTGTTACCTCTTCCTTTTTAGATGTTTTGAATCCTTGCCTCTTTTCCTTGATCCACTTACTCAACCTCTGAAACCTTCTCTCAATGCCGTCCTCAAAAGGCAGCAAGTCTGGATTTTGGGACCGAGTTTACATAAACTACTTCCAACACCTGAAATAAGAAGCACAAAACAAAAATAAAAATGTTTAAGTAAAACTGGATTAATTAAACTGATATCGTAAAAATAATAAGAATTATACTATAGTCCCCGGCAACGGCGCCAAAAACTTGTTGGGTAAAATCTAATTATGCACAACACGCAAGTATATGTGGTCAACAAGTAATAAAGTGATGAGTAGAGTATCTTTCCCACAGAGACTAATTAGCAATAACCTTAACTTACAATTACCAATCTTCTATTAACCCTAATTTTATTAAACAAATCAACTCAATAATTTAAATTAACGTAACTAAAATTAAGAATAATTAAACTAACACAGAATAACCACGAATATCAAAATCTGAAATTTCAAACAATTAATGGAGTATTAGACTTATGATTTCACCCTAAGCTTTACTTTGATTTTAACAGCTTTATCCCAATTCAACGCACTATCCCAGTTTATTAATCAAGAACACGAACGTAGTATTACCACCTCTCGATGCACTAATACCGTCTTAAAATCAATCCATAATTAAGATAGAAATCCGTTAAACACCTTAATCAACTAACCCACTATATCTCTATGTGAATTACAATTAAAGAAGGTTGAAGAATAAGTTCTCTATCCGATTACATGCGGTGTCAAGCATATCTCTACCTTAACACTCATCAAGTTTAAGCTACTAACAAAATCCTGAACACATGCTATATCAACTAGGTCTAGATTTGAATATCCTCTCTTGATTCCATCCAACTCCAAAAAGAATTGTTGATCAGGAAATTCATAAATTCAAGCACAAATCAATATAGATAAACTAGAGATAGCTTATTAAATTGGAAATCAAAGTTTACAAAACCATCAATTCGTTTAAGGATCCATCACAAGCCTAAAAAGTGAATTAGTTCATAATAAACTAAATAAACACTGAATAAATCATAGAAATCATTCTTCCAATTACAAATAATAATCTAACACGAAGAATATTGAAAAACACCCTTTACATAGACTAGAATTGCAGTTATCTTGAAATACTCCTCGAAATACTCCTCCACACTTGCTATCAAAAACTGAACGTAGATCTTCGTAATATGTCTCTCCTCCTTTCTTTTTCTTGAAGTTGTTGTTCCTTTAGTATATCATGTACAACACATAAGTCCCAGCCGAATTCTCTATCAAATAGAGTTATATTGCCATGCAAATAGCTAAAATTCGTGCCCAAGAGGAATTGCAAACATAACAGGACACTCAGATTTTCCACTTCCTACGTGAGGGTTTATAAAGTATGTAAGCTTTCGCCTTACGTGGATATTCTCTGACTTGCTCATATGAAGACCCCTCCTGGGTGGGGTGTGTAATAATAACGCCTGGGCAGCGGGCTTATCTTCGTTAATCGACTTATTGCTTCTCGCTAACTTGCTTCCAATTATGCTCCATTTGATTCCAAATCACACCAAATATCTCCAAATATCGAAGTGATGATTTTTGGGATGAATATCAAAAATTGAGTTTTATATAAAAAACATGGAATTTGAGAAATTAACCTAGCTTAAATTGTTGTTAAATTGTTTTAATTGGTGGAATATGTTCAAAAATATGTTTGTGATAGTTCTATACCATTTTTACATGTTCTTATTACTATTTGGTGGGTGAAATTCGTGTTAGTTGGCTTAAAAAACTATCGTAACCATGTTCTGCAAAAACTGGAGTATGCATATAGCGTTGCTTGGCCTTATGCCTTGTAAGCGCAACCGTAATCTAATATAAAACTTAAATGGCGGTCGTCATGATACCTGTCATAGACATTGAAGTCTACTAATTATGCATACTTTGGACGTTCAATGTAACTTAGCTTAATGTTAGGTTAATGTGAGAATCATGTAACAACAAGGTTAAATAGAGTCATGTTAGGTGGATTGTAAATTCAAAGTTGTAAAAGTGATTAGTAAGTTACGAACGTGTTATGCGTAACTTAGTTTATACAATGAATGTTAGATAAGTGTTGTGATGTTAACACTTGGGAATTCTGAAATATATATGGTAGCATAAGACTTGTGCTAAAATAACAAGTTTAGCTAGTAATGCGTTTTATATTGAAAAGTGAATATTATTATGTCTAATAAATGTTGTGGTTTTAATACTGTGTATAGGTGAACGTGAGTTTTAATATTTTAGCTTACGCTCGAGGCAAGTTTTCTAACTCTACACTTTCGTTGAGCTAGTTCTATTGTTACATTGTGTAACTTTATTCTTTTGATTGAGCAAGTTTCTAAACTTCTCTTTTTATATTCAACAAGTTTCTTACTTTAAAGTTTCATTAAGTGAACTTTTTTATTCCTAGTCATTATTTGAGCAAACTAGCTATGACTTAAACTTTATTCGAACAAGTTTTGAATTCCAATATTTAATGGTGCATTCTAACTTGTTTATTGTTAGACAAGTTTCTTTATTGTCATTCGGATATTATGAATGCAGTTTTCTTGAATGCTAATTTCTAATGTTGAACTAACTTATTTCATAATGAGCAAGCTTTATTTTCAGCTCGCTATTACTTAATATATATTCAGTAATTCATAGTCCTAGCTTAATTTTATTCAAGCGAGGTTTATTGTCATTCAATACTTATGCTTTATAGTTGTTTCTAAGCATGAGTTCAAGATATATTTAGTTCACTTACACATATTCATTATTCAATATTATGTTATTATTTATCAACTATTGTGTTATCAAACACTATTGATTCAACTAGTCCTCTAGTTGATGTTCGTTAAACTTCAAATTACCCTTGAAAGTTTATCCAAACCAAACTTTCTTTGGTGTGGACTTGTACTCTAATTACTGAGATGAACAACCCTATTATTATTAGGGGATAATTTATATTTAGCGTTGAAATGTTTGTACACAATACATTGTACGAAGGACTGATCCCCCTAAGTACGAGGAGTCCTTATAGTCTTATGACTGTTAAAGTTGGAGTTGAAAGATTACTCGCAACTGTGGACATTGTTCATGGTCTTATGACCCTCAGTTATATATATTTCATATTTTGGATTCTAGTCGCTGATTTTCATTGATAGAGTACTATTCAATTTTGATGAGCCTATTGTTGGTAGTTATTATTATTATTCTTCTGTTGATTCATTGTTATATCCATTGAGTAATTGTTTTGCTCACTCTTGCATAAATATTATCATTGTAGCTAAAGTTGAGAAGGTAGATGAGCCTTCAACTAGCAAAGGAAAGGAAAAAATGTACAAGTGATGCAGACTTGTAATTTTATATATTGTGATGATCATAGACTTTTAAATAATGATGTGATGTGTGAGACCCCGAATTTTATGAAATAAAAGTATTCAATTTTTTTTTTTTTTTTGGTGAATAGTTAAATTGATAAAAGTTTAAAGTTAAGGGTGACATTTGAAAATTTTTCAAAGTAAGCAAGTTGTTATAAAATAATCGGTGGTAAAATACGCGTGGTTGCATAGTAGCACATGGTATTGATTATTAATGCTTACGTGAGAAGTCACTCAGTTTGATTCAATTATTTCGATATTTTATATATTATTAAATCAATAATTGAGATAACAAAGTTATTAATATTATTATTTGTAATATTAACGATGTCTAGAAGTTCTGCCAAGAAGAGGTTTGGTCACCTAATTGCGCGCCAATAGGGAGAAATCCTTATTGGAAAACCCCCTCTTTCCTGGGAACGGCCTGGTCGATTAATAATGTGAATTATAATAGTGATGATGAAGTTTTGTTTTATTAGTATGATTAATGTAATAAAACAGAAAATCTTTTTATATAAAACAGAATACTTTTATAAAGTTATTTGTTTTATTAGACAATAATTAGAATATAATATATTTTATTATGCATAGTGTTTGCATAATGCCTACATAGTGTTTGCATAGTAAAATCTTTTTATATAAAACATAATACTTTTATAAAGTTATTCGTTTTATTAGATTATAAATAGAATATATTATATTTTATTTAAAAGATTTTGTTTTATTAGAATATTTTATTGTAAACCAATCTGGACCATTCATGAATTAGTTACTATTCAGTCTATTCTCCTATAAATAGAAGCTCATTCCTTCATTATTTCTTACAAATTCACTGAAACTCCAGAGAGAGAAATTATAGAGAGAAATTATAGAGAGAAGCTATAGAGAGAAAATCTATAGAGAGAAAGAAGAAGAGAAGTTTGCTACGTCACTATTCCAGTATCCAGTTTTCTTCTAAGGTAAGGAGTATTATTTCTTTCTTATTTATGAAGAGAACTTCTGTTATTCCATTCTTTATTATTCTGTTGGAATAACCTGTTATGAGAAGTACCGCATACATGATGAAATTCTACTGTTATTCCATTCTTTATTATTATGTTGGAATAACCTATTTATGCGAAGTACCACATACATGGTGAAATTATTCTATTATTCCGTTCATTATTATTCTGTCGGAATATCCTGTCTGTGCATTTACGTCAGACCTGGTTCCATTATTTATTATTTTGTTGGGAATAACCTGTTTGTGCAGTCTATCACACGCATGGTGAATCCTTCTGTTATTCCATTCTTTATTATTATGTTGGAATAACCTGTCTATGTGGATTACCACATGCATGGTGAATGATCCTTTGTATTCATTCCTTATTAAATTTTGAAAATAATCTGTATACGTGGATTACCGCATGGCGGGTGAAAATCCATTTGCAGTTTCATATATTCTATTATACTCAGTTGGTTAAAGTTTTGAATTCTATACTCCATAAAATTAGTGGAATATCCTGGATATTTGCGCTTCATCCAGTATCTTTTCGTGGAAATATTTTTCTAAGCATTCTTGAATTTTTTTCCACAAAGCAGTATCATGTTGACAATTTAGACGTTATTGGTTCCTGGATAAATTAATTCTTAAACTTGTTTTATTGAATTATTATGCCATTGTCATGATGAGTTATGTCGGTTATTATGTGAAAACATGAAAGTTTCTTAGAAATCATAAAGGGTTGAAAATAAGATTTTGGTGAAAATGGAACAAGAAATTTAATTGACCATATCTCCTATTATCTTTTGAATTTTAGAGTGTGGTCAAGTTCTAGAGTTAGATCTATTAGTTTTCTAACTTATCCAAGTGGAATCACTGTAAAAGGTGTTGTAGATTTTAGGTATTGGGTGATTTTAGCAAAGGAGTCAAAAGTCAGTAAATTACTTAAAAAGCATCTTTCAGAAGTTTAAAAGGGTCAATTTTGACCACTTAATTTATGAGGAAAATTCCGGCCTTTTGGGACATGGAAATATATGGTATATAGTACCTCCTGTCCAAAAATGAGCTCATTCCAACTTAAAATGGCAAGTTATGACTATTTCAATATTTAGGTTTTTCCGACTAAAAATGCTATAACCAGAGTTCTATAACTCCGATGACCATGAAATTTAAACTGGAAGCTCACAGTAACATGTGTAAGATCCTTCCAAGATTTGGGACTTTCTGAAGTTAAACTTGAGGTAGCTAATTTCTTAAGGAATTAATTAGAAATTGATTTTTGAAAAATAGTAAATGAATTTTAAAAATTTCGAGAAAAATATATGTTCAATATGGGACTATATTCTGCTAAATGCCAAAAAAGAAATATTTTTGGGACTGATTTGGTATTTTTCATGAAAATGATCTAGTTATGAGTAAAGGAGTTAAATATGTTATGTGAAGTAAAAAAGTTGGAAAATAGGATTTTATGGCTTGGGAATCCTATATAGGGTATATGCAGATTTTTGATGAGGGATTTGATCTTTGGTGATGAAATCTTATGAGTTTGACATTTTTTGAATGATTAAATGCATTATTTGGTAAAGTGTAAACAATTGAAATAAATTGTTTATAAGTTTAAGAAGTGATTAAAATATTATTATAATATTAATAATATTAGATTATGAGTTTTTTAAGTGATTGATAATATTTGGATAAATTTAAAGTCTTTAATATTTATCCTTATTTTCGTTTGATTAATGCTTATATCATTGTCATCATTCTCATGCTTGTGTTGTGTTGAAAGTCATACGTGGCTGTAATGCATAGATGGACTTGGTATGATTATGACCGAGGATTATTCGGTATAATCATGGTAGTAATGTTATAAATGATGTGGTAAAAGTCATCTTTGGCCCGTAGTGCATAGATGGACTTGGTATGATTATGACCAGAGATTATTCGGTATAATCATGACCGTAATGGAAAACACGAATATCCTTGGCCCGTAGTGCATGGATAATTTGTGGTCGTGATACTATTAAGCTGAGTCTTAGCATTATTGGTTTTGATTGTATATCTTTGGCTTTGTAGTGCAAAGATGAACTATTGATTATTAGTTATCTGATTGTATATCTTTGGTAGTAGTGTAAAGATGAATTTATTAAGTATGATTATGAGCAGGAATTGTGATTTGGTATAACCATGATTTTTGATGTTTCAGGTGAAGATAGGTGATGTAAATTATCTTCGTCCTAGGTGCGAAAAGGAATTCAGAATCACAATTATGATTATGAGTTATTCATATAATTGTGGGATGTGAATTGTTGATTGATGTTCTGAGGATAAAATATTATTGGTGGACTTTTAACATGGAGAAGATAATAGACCTGATGGTCTATTTGACTCTTTTAATGGATTGCTCGTTCCGCTGCAACTATGGTTGAAAAGTTTTATCATCTACCATATGTTCTAAATCTCTAATTTATTATTGACGAAGGTTATTGATAATTTAATTATCTTTAGTCATTATATTCTTTACTAGGCTAGTTGTGCTCACCATTTTTGCTTCACAATTCCTTTTAGGTAATAAGAGTGTTGCCGAGTCAAGCGAGGATAACAGTGGAATAGAACGGTGGTTTATAGCTATTGAGGTTCTCCCTAAATAGTATGGAAATAATTTTATTGATAACTTTAGATAAGTGTGTCGTATTGTATACGTCATTTGATATTTAATTTTGGTGAACCGAATAGGGTGAGGTGAACCTAACTTTGGAAGGGTGTTTTACCACTATCATACAAGATGTCTAATGACATACAACCTCGTGTTATCATAAGACATGGTTGTGCACATCCACTTGCTGAGTATATCTACGAGCACCACCTATATAATCTTGGAGTTTATTTGAAATATAATTTTCACTTGGAGACAGTGGAGATAGTTATATGTCAAGAGAAGACTCACCATTGGAAGGAACATGATAGTAATCTTCTCGTTTTTCTTTGGGGTCTATTGGGTCAACCAAGGATAATTCTCTGGACATATGATATCTATTATAACTTAGATTCATGGCCTCCTATGTACAAAGGTTTCCTTGAGCACTTCCCAAAGATTTTAATTTCTAAAATAGTTTTTGAATGTACTTTTATGTAATGTACCATTGTAAGGTTGTGGTCGAGGCACCATGAGAGTTACATACATTTGTATTAAAACTCACAGTATACTTGTCGTCGTATTTTGCACGACAGTTCTATAAATGAAGTTGTCAGTAGTGTATTTTCTGGCGACCCAAGATGGGTGATGTATACCTATTTTGGGGGCATCACATGATGTAATAATTTTATTTCCGCACTTATATGATGTTTGAAGGTTAGACAACCTGGGATGTTTTTGAATTTAATGATGTAACCCTATTTAAAGGGAGGATTATAGTTTAAATATTATTTTATTTGGGTAGATAGTATGGATAGTGAGCACTAAATCTTGTGGGAATGAAGTACCTAGATTTGAGGGTGTCACAAGTTGGTATCAAAGCTTTAGGTTATGAACCTTAGGTGGGGGAAAAGCCTTAGGAAGTAACCTTTGAAAAGATAATGATGATAAACTCTTATCGAGTTTTAGGAAAGAGAAAGTAATAAAATACTTATGTACTTATGTGATTATAACTTATGTGCTCGTGAGTGTCGAGTAGTAATGATTAGTAATTAAAAGTTAAAATTTGGTTGACAGGATGGCTAATATAGGAGCATCCAGTCAGGCTAGAGAGGAGGAGCCTCGAGATATTCAGGTGATTTGGGAACAACTCATCACGGGAAAGCAGCTTCGATGGCAGAGTTGAAAGGAGAGAGAGTACCTGATGAGGAGGATGAGATAGAGACGGATGAGGAGGACCCCATTGAGCTGCCACAGTCGGGGGATGAGGAGGACGAGGAGCAAGAGATTCCACTTAACTCGATAGCTGCCCGTATGTACGACGAGGTGTATGACCGCAATGTGGAACTTCAAGATACTTTCGAGGAGTTACAGGAGATAGTAGCTGAACAACAGACCTCGTTGGCACAGAAGGATAATGAGATCCAGGATCGAGAGGAACGTCTGCATAATGTTGAAGAGAAGCTAGTCCACACTGAAGGAGAGAACGAGCGAATGATTGCAGAGATTGCAGAGTTGAAGAACAAGTTGAAAAAAGAATCTACAAAAAGGGCAAGAGCTGAAGATGTGTACAATGAAGCTTATTAACGAGTCGGAATGGCAGAGAGAGATGCACAAGCAAAGAGGATGAAGATGGAGAAGATTAATATTGTATTCAACACAATAATCAATCGAGCTCAAGATCGGGTCATGTGTTATCCTATTCAGTTCGAGACGCTGCCATCATACATTTTAGATCGTCGAATAATGACTCAAATTTTGGAGGAAGAGCGTCGTAAGGCTACGCAGCATCTTAGTAGAACATCGTAGTGATATGTAATTATTATATGATTAGTGAGTAAATAAGATGTAAATCCCGGGTATGATATAACCAATGGGATAGATGATGATGATGTTATCCTGCAACTGTTATAGTTTAGGAAAAGTAATGTAAATAGCAGTGATGCTATTGTATTGATGTTTTTTTTTTCAAAAAATGAATGAAAGTTATTATTTTATTCAAAGTATTATGTGTTATGTGATAATCTCTTATGATGTGCAACTTAAGTATATAATACTTAAAAGGTTGAATAGAATCTAATGGATGTATTTTAACAGAAAATGCCTCCAAGACGTCAACCACCACGACAAAGAACCACTGAGGAAACCAACAATAACAATGTGGAAGGTAACCCAGTTCAGCAGCTAGTGACGTTATTGACGGGTGCTTTGCAGAATCAACCTCAAAACTAAGGTATAATAGTTAAGGATTTCAAGGCAGTTCGACCACCAGAATTCCATGGGTCCATGAATCCGGTTGAAGCACAGACCTGGATTATGGAAATAGAGAAAGTTTTCGATGTTGCTAGGGTAGAGGAGAATCAAAAGACTACTTTTGCAACATTCATGTTGAAAGCAGAGGTGAGTTATTGGTGGCAAGCCAATAAAACCCAAGGAGGTGAAGAGGTAATGACGTGGGAAAGGTTCAAAGAAATATTCTTTGAGACCTATTTTCCAGAAAGTTCAAAGAGTTAGTTAGAAGTGCAGTTTTTGGAACTGATGTAGGGAATGATGTCGGTGTCTGAGTATGCCGCAAGATTGAACGAGCTGGCGAGGTTTGCGCAATATCAAGTCAGCACAGACGAACGCAAGGCGAAGAGGTTTGAACAGGGATTGAAGCCATGGCTATACAGTAGGGTCTCCTTGTTCCAGCTGAAGACATTTGCAGCGGTAATAAAGAAAGCAATTCTCGCTGAAAGTGGAGGCGAGGCTGTAACAAAACACAACCAAGAGCAAAGGAAGAAGAAGAGTGAAGGTGAAGCTAAGAATGGTGGTGGTGGTAACAGTGGAAATGGCAACAACAATTTGAAGAGGAAGTGGAATGCAAATGTGGGAACTGGAAATCAGCAAGGAAACCAGCAAAAGAAGAAATGGCAACAACATTCGAAACATGTGATACATGTGGAAAATTTCACAAAGCTGTGTGCTTGTTGGGAAAACGAGTATGCTTCAGTTGTGGCCAAGAGGGTCACATCGCCCCAAATTGGACTCAACCTAAGAAGAACGTTTGCTTCACGTGCGGGTCCAAGGATCACTTTGCTCGTGAATGCCCTAAGAAGAGATCTGGTGAGGCAAATGGAAGCAAGGGAAATGCTAGTGGAGGTGCGCTGACTATTGCTGGACCAACATCATCAAATAAGCCCACAGCCAGAACCTTCTACATGACGGTACAGGATGCGGTGCAATCAAAAGATGTCGTGTCAGGTATTATCCCAATCAATGATATAAATGCATATGTATTATTTGATTCGGGTGCTACTTGCTCGTTTATATCTGATGAATTTGCTAAGAGGTTAGAAATACCTAGTGAAGAGCTGAATTTCCCTTTTAACATAGAAATTGCGAATAGGGAAGTGATTCATGTTAGGTTCATATACAAGAATTGTAAGTTGAACATTAAGGGGAATGTTATGACAGTGGATTTAATTTTGATAAAACTCAGAGAGTTTGATGTTATTTTAGGAATGGATTGGTTATTCAATTTTGGAGCGATAATTGATTTCCAAAAGAAGTGTGTAAACCTTATGACTCCGTCAAAGGTAATTTTTTATGGTAGAAAATCACCTAGATAAATGAGATGTCTGACGATGATGCAGGCCAAAAAGTTGTTGAGTCAGGGCTGTGTAGGGTACTTAGCTTACATAGTCGATACTCAAAAGGAGAAGTGGGTGAAATTGGAGGAAATACCAGTGGTTAGGGAATTCGGGGATGTATTTCCAAAAGATTTTCCAGGACTTTCGCCCGACCGAGAGATCGAATTCGTGATTGACTTAGCGCCAGGAACCACTCCGATATCGAAGGCCCCGTACAGAATGGCTCTGGTAGAAATTAAAGAACTGATGGTTCAACTGCAAGAACTGCTAGATAAGAAGTACATTCAACCGAGTGTGTCACCGTGGGGAGCACCGATGTTATTCATGAAGAAGAAGGATGGGTCAATGCGTCTTTGCATTGATTATAGAGAATTGAACAAAGTCACTATTAAGAACAAATATCCATTGCCAAGAATAGATGACTTGTTTGATCAATTGAAAGGTGCTAGATATTTCTCGAAAATAGATTTGAGAAGTGGGTATCACTAATTGAAAGTGAGGAAGGAGGATGTACCGAAGATGGCATTCTGAACTCAGTATGGACATTACGAATTTTTAGTGATGTGTTTTGGTTTAGCAAACGCCCCTACAACGTTCATGGATTTGATGAACAAGGTGTTTAAACCATTTTTGGACAAGTTTGTGGTGGTGTTCATCGATGATATTCTGGTGTACTCCAAATCTTAAGAAGAACACGTGGAACACTTACGTCTGACGCTGGAGACGCTAAGAAAAGAAAAGTCGTACGCGAAATTCTCTAAATGTGAGTTTTGGCTGGAATGTGTATAATTTCTTGGGCATGTAATTGACAAGGATGGAATTTCAGTGGATCCATCAAAAGTCGTAATAGTGATAAATTGGGAACAACCAAGAACACCTTCGGAGGTGAGGAGTTTCTTAGGACTGGCCGGTTATTATAGACAATTTATTCAAGATTTTTCCAAGATTGCCACTCAGTTGACAAATTTGTCGAGAAAATCTGTAAAATTTATTTGGACGGAAAAGTGTGAGGAAAGTTTTCAAGAACTGAAAAAGAAGTTAAGTGTGGCACCTGTGTTGTCATTACCAGATAATACAGGAAACTTTATGGTGTATAGTGATGCTTCATACAAAGGATTGGGTTGTGTCCTTATGTAAGCGACAAGGTTAGGTTATTGTGTATGCATCAAGGTAAATCGAAAGACTACGGAAAGGGTATCCAACTCATGATTTAGAGTTGGCGGTTGTGTTTTAGATTGAAGATATGGAGACACTATCTCTACGGAGAGAAATGTGAGATATACATGGACCATAAAAAGTCTCAAGTATATTTTAACACAGAAAGAGACTGAACATACGCAAAGAAAGGAGATGGATGGAATTGATAAAGGATTACGATTGTGAGATCTTTTATCATCCGGGCAAAGCTAATGTGGTTGCAGATGCCTTGAGTAGGAAAGGCAGAGAAAAGTTGATGTTGTTAACAGATAAGGAGGAGCTTATTACAACAATGGCAAGGTTAGAGCTGGAAATCAAATTTCCAGAAGAATTTGATGAAAAATTGTTCTAGATAGAAGCTAGTCTAACTTTGGTGGACAATGTGAAGAATGCACAACTACAGGATGAAGAATGCAGAAAAATAAAGGAAAGTGTGGTCGAGGGTAAAGAAGTGAAGTAAAAGTCGATACTGAGGGAATGCTAAGATTCGAGGGACGAATTTGGGTTCCAGCAGTACAAGATATTAAAGAAGACATCATGACGGAAGCTCATAGCTCAAGATATTCGATTCATCCGAAAAGTACAAAAATGTATCAAGATTTTCGACGTCATTTCTGGTGGCTGAACATGAAAAGAGATGTTGCAGAATACATTGCAAAGTGTTTAACATGTCAGAAAGTGAAGGTCGAGCATCAACAACCAAGCGAATTACTTCAACCGTTGAAAATACCAGAATGGAAGTGGGAGCATATCATAATGGATTTTGTCGTAGGTCTTCCAATGACTCAGAAAGAATACAATGCGATATGGGTGATAGTTGATAGATTGACGAAATCTGCACACTTTTTACCAATAAAGATTAGATTTAATCTTGATCAGCTGGCGAAACTATACATTAAGGAGATCGTCTCAAGACATGAAGTTCCAATGTTAATTATATCAGATAGAGATCCGAGGTTCACATCAAATTTCTGGAAAAGACTACAAGAATGCATGGGAACGCAACTGAAGATTAGTACAACATATCATCCGCAAACCGATGGGCAAAGCGAACAAATGATCCAGACGCTTGAAGATATGCTTAGAGCGTGCATCATAGATTTCAAAGGAAACTGGGATGATCATCTACCGTTAGTGGAATTTGCATACAATAACAGTTACCATGCAAGCATTGGTATGCCACCCTACAAGGCGTTATACGGCAGAAAGTGCAGAACTCTACAATGCTGGGATGAAGTTGGAGAACGTCAACTATTAGGCTCAGAACTGGTACAACAGACCGCTAAAGTTATCAAACTCATCAGAGCAAGACTGGTAGCTGCTCAAGATCGACAGAAGAAATATGCTGATTAACACAGGCAAAGTCGAGAATTTGAAGCAGGAAATTTCGTGTTCCTGAAAGTTTCTTCTTGGAAGGGGAAAAATCATTTTGGCAAGAAAGGAAAGCTCAGACCAAGGTTTATTGGACCTTTTGATATTTTACGCAGAGTGGGAGAAGTAGCTTATGAGGTAGCTTTACCTCCAGAATTAGAGCATGTGCACAATATTTTTTGAAAGACCCCAGATTTTATTAATAAAGATTCAAATTTCTCAAAATATTTTTTTTGAATATTGTGGTGCGGATTTGATATAATGTTATAATTGTGGGTAATATTTACAAATTTTGCAAAGTAAGCAAGTTGTTATATAATATTCGATTGGTAGGGAATATTCATTTTAATAGGGAATATTCGTAAGACGGTACAATCATTGGTGAACCCCACAACGGAAGTATTGTCGTAGTAAGAAAACGACAGAATTATCTTTTATTAAAAATAATGGCGAAAGTGTTACCTTTAAAACTGTTGAACTCCCTGGTAGTAAAAGTACAGTAATACGCGTGGTTGCATAGTAGCACACGGTATTGGTTATTGATGCTTACGTGAGAAGTCACTCAGTTATACTCAATTATTGCTACGATAATTCTTTGATCATATCTCTCATATTATTGATTCAATTATTATCACAGTATCATTTGTATAATATGTTATATTATTAAATCAATAATTGAGAAGGCAAAGTTATTCATATTATTATTTGCAATATTGACAATGTCTAGAAGTTCTGTCAAGGAAAGGTTTGGTCATCTAATTGTGCGCCAATAAGGAGAAATCCTTATAGGAAAGCCCCCTCTTTCCAGGGAACGATCTGGTTGTTAAATATTGTGAATTATAATATTAATGATGAATAAGTTCGTGTTGATTAAAGATGAAATTGATAGTTCCATTGTGTTGGAATTATTAGTGTTAATGGAAATCGACATTTATTTCGATATTAATTGATGTCCGAAAGTTATACTGACCAGTCGGGTAATTAACCGGATAAATGAGCAATTAATTGCTATTAATTCACATAATTATAACTATTTGTTCACATGTGTGTACTATTGATTCACATTCTTGTACTATTAGGGGAGTTGGTGCAAGATTGATAATACTTGCATGACTAAGTTAAAAATGGAGGTATAGATGGAGGTACTATACTGTAATTCGTATTTTTACATGATTATAACTATTGATTCACATGATTGAACTATTGATTCACATTATTTACTATTAGGGGAGGTGGTGCAAGTTTGATAATACTTGCAGGACTAAATTAAAAATGAAGAAAAAGTGGAAGGTATTATACTATAATATTTCGAGCCCCAAAACGTGAAATTATTGAAACTATATTTTTCTATAAATAGAAGCTCATTCTTTCTTCATTTCTCACCAATTCACTAAAGTTTTAGAGCAATTATTATAGAGAGAAATTATAGAGAGAAAGAAGAAGAGAAGTCTGCTACCTCACTATTCCAATATCCAGTTTCTTCTATGGTAAGGGGTATTATTCTTTTGTATTCTTGAAGGGAGTTATTTTCTTTCAATACTCGTAAGGGTTGTTATTCCATTCTTTATTATTATGTTGAATAACTTTATACATCATGCGGCAACCGCATACATGGTGAAATTCTTACGTTATTCCATTATTTATTATTACGTTGGAATAACTCAGTATGTATGTCTATCTATCGCATGCACAGTGAATTCGTTATTATTCCATTCTTTATTATTCATTGGAATATTCATTCGTGTGGATTACGCATGACCTGGTTCCATTCTTTATTATTCTATTGGAATA
Organism: Panax quinquefolius; assembly: GCA_020205615.1. Lineage (NCBI taxonomy): Eukaryota > Viridiplantae > Streptophyta > Magnoliopsida > Apiales > Araliaceae > Panax > Panax quinquefolius. Next base: position 97,103,386 of record CM035154.1, read on the forward strand.
TCCTGTTTATGCGGATTACGCATGACCTGGTTCCATTCTTTATTATTCTCATTGGGAATAACTCGCTTTGCTGGATCTATCGCATGCATGGTGAATTCTTATATTATTCCATTCTTTATTATTACATTGGAATAACTTTGTCTCATGTGGATTATCGCATGCATGGTGAATGATCCTTTGTATTCATTCTTTATTAAATTGTGGAAATGATCTGTCTACGTGGATTACCGCATGGCGGGTGAAAATCCATTTGCAGTTTCATATATTTTATTATACTCAGTTGGTTAAAGTTTTGGCTTCTATACTCCATGAAATTAGTAGAATATCCACGGATATTTGCGCTTCATCCAATATCTTTTCATAGAAATATTCTTTCGAGCATTCTTGAATTTTACTCCACAAAGCGATATCATGTTGACAATTTGGATGTTATTGATTTACGGATAAATTAAATTATAAATCTTTAAAATTTATCCTTGAACTTGTTTTATTGAATTATTATGTCATTGTCATCATCCTCATGCTTATATTGTGATGAAAGTCATCTTTGGCTTACGTGCATAGATGGACTTGGTATGATTATGACCAGGGATTATTCGGTATAATCATGATCGTAATGTGACGAATGATGTGGTAAAAGTCCTCATTGGCCTGTAGTTCATTGATGGACAGTTGTTGGTATGATTATAACCAGGGATTATCGGTATAATCATGACCATTGATGATTACATGAATATCCTTGGGTCGTAGTGCGGGGATGATTCGATTTTTTTATTTAAGTCGAGTCTCGTGATAAAGTTGATGAAAAACTTTTTAAATCATAGAAGATAGTAGATTTTATGCTCTACTTGACTCTTCTAATGGATTGCTTATCCTGCTGCAGTTGTTGTCTATTGTATTCTATCAGTTGTTATTCTGTTGAAGGCTAAGGATAATTTATTCTGCATTATCTTAGTCATAATATTTCTTACTGGGCTAGTTGAGCTCACCCTTTCTTTCACTGTTCTCTTCAGGAAATGAGAATATAGCTAGGACGAGTCGGGAAATGGATTGATGGTCTAGATGGTTGTTTTAGTAATCCTCACTATTCTATGAAATAGTGTGATAATAATTGTAATGAGGACTTCATTGAGTGTGAATATTGTCTAGAAGACGATATTCGTGTTAAAACTCTTAACTATGTTTTGTCGTATTTTTTACACGACAGTTGTATAATTAAGTTGTATTTGTATTTTGTACCATGTATCTGGCGACTCAAGATGGGTGATGTATACCTGTTTTGGGGCGTCACATTTTTCATGTGCCGGTGTTGCGACCGTATAAACCCGATTACAAGAATGTAATCGAGTATGAACAGTTGCAGTTCAGTAAAGAGTTATCTTATGAAGAAATTCCTATCCAGATAGTTGATAAGAAAGAACAAGTGCTCAGGAATAAAGTGATACTTTGACGCCCCCAAAATAGGTATACATCACCCATCTTGAGTCGCCAAATACATGGTACATAATTCAAATACCACTTAATTATACAACAGTCGTGTAAAATACGACAAAACATAATCTAAGAGTTTCAATAAGAATATTGTCATCTAGACAATATCCACACTCAATGGAGTCCTCATTATATTTATTATCACACTATTTCACAGAATAGTGAGGACTACTAAAGCCACTTATCCTGGACCATCACTCCATTCCCCGACTCATCCCAGCTATATTCTCATTTCCTGAAGAGAAATAATGAAAGAAAGGGTGAGCTTAACTAGCCCAGTAAGAAATATTATGACTAAGATAATGCAGAATAAATTATCCTTAGCCTTCAACAGTATAACAACTGATAGAATACAATAGACAACAAGTTTTAGATCAACAACTGCAGCGGAAATAAGCAATCCATTAGATGAGTCAAGTAAAGCATAAAATCTACTATCTTCTATGATTTAAAAAGTTTTTTCATCAACTTTATCATCGAGACTCACTTTTAAAAAAAATAAACCACATCATCGAATCATCCTCGCACTAATACCAAGGATATTCATTAAATCATCAATGGTCATGACTATACCGAATAATCCCTCGGTCATAATCATACCAAAACTCTGGCCCATCAATGCACTACATGTGCCAATTAAGACTTTTACGACATCATTCATCACATTACTGGCCATGATTATACCGAATAATCCTCGGTCATAATCATACCAAGTCCATCTACGCACGTAAGCCAAAGATGACTTTCATCACAATATAAGCATAAGGATGATGACAATGACATAATAATTCAATAAAACAAGTTCAGAGATAAATTTTAAAGATTTATAATTTAATTTATCCAAGAATCAATAACGCCCAAATTGTCAACACGATATCGCCAGGAGTAAAATTCAAGAATAATATTCATGTACCAAAAATAATTTGGATGAAAACAAATATATTTTTGGGTGAATAGTACCGGATACATGAAAAGTGTCTCAATACCCGAGTGAATAATAATCGGGTGAATAGTAACCTATGAATAGTAATTTCGTGAATAGTACTCCAAAGACTAAAAGTGCCCCAATACCGAAAGTGAATAATACTAGAGTGAATAGTAACACCGTGAATAGTAACTCGTGAATAGTAACTCATAACAAAAAAATACCAAAAAATGATATTTCATGATTTAGTACAAAAGAAATGATATCCCGTATTAGTATAATAGAATATATGAAATCGCAAATGGATTTTCACCAAATAAATGCAGAATCCACGAGATGCATCATTTCCATAATTTAATAAAGAATGAATAAGGAGGATCATTCACCATGCATGCGGTAATCCATATATGCACAAAGTTATTCCAATGTAATAATAAAGAATGGAATAATGTAAGAATTCACCATGCATGCGATAAATCGCATGCATGTGTTATTCCCAATGTAATAATAAAGAATGGAACCAGTCACGCAGTAATCCGCATGCATGTGATATTACAATGTAATAATAAAGAATGGAACCAGTCATGCGCCGCATGCATGTGATATTCCAACATAATAATAAATAATGGAATAACAATGAATTCACTGTGCATGCGATAGATCGCATGCATGCAAAAGTTATTCCAATGTAATAATAAAGAATGGAATAATCAAGAATTTCACTATGTATGTGGTACTTCGCATAGACATGTTATTCCAACATAATAATAAAGAATGGAATAACAACCCTTACGAGTATTGAAAGAAAATAACTCTCTTCATGAATATGAAATAATAATTCCCTTTACCTTAGAAAAAAACTGGATGCTAGAATAGTGAGGTAGCAGACTTCTCTTCTTCTTTCTCTCTATATTTTATCTCTATAATAATTGCTCTATAGCTTTAGTGAATTGGTGAGAAATGATGGAAGAATGATCTTCTATTTATAGGAAAATATAGTTTCAATAATTGCACGTTTTGGGGCTCAAAATATTACAGAATAATACCTTCCTCTTTTCCTTTATTTTTAATTTAGTCCTGCAAGTATTATCAAATTTTCACCACCTCCCCTAATAGTAAATCATGTGAATCAATAGTTCTAGACATATGTGAAAATACTAATTACAAAGATAGTACTCCATCTATACCTCCATTTTTAACTTAGTCATGCAAGTATTAACAATCTTGCATCAACTCCCCTAATAGTAAATGAATGTGAATCAATAGTACACACATGTGAACAAATAGTTATAATCATCTGAATCAATAGTAATTAATTACTCATTTATCCGTTTAATTACCCGATTGGTCAATATAACCTCCACACATCAATTATTATCGAAATAAATATTGATTTTCAGTAACACTAATAATTCCAACATAATGGAACTATTAATTTCATCTTTAATCAACACAAACTTATTCATCATTAATATTATAATTCACAATATTTAACAACCGTGTCGCTCCTGTGAAAGAGGGGCTTCCGATAAGGATTTCTCCCTATCAAGCGCAAGCAATTAGATGACCTAACCTCTCCTCGATGTAACTTCTAGACATGTCAATATTGCAAATAATAATATGAATAAATTTGTCATCTCAATTATTGATTTAATAATATAACATATTATGCAGATGATACTGTGACAATAATTGAATCAATAATATGAGAGATATGATGCAAGAATTATCGTGAAGTAATAATTGAGTATAATCGAGTGATTTCTCACGTAAGCATCAATAATCAATATCGTGCTATTATGCAACCACGCTGCAGACATCGTATTTTTTACTACCGGGTAGTTCAACAGCTTTTAATTCAGAACACTTTCGCTATTATTTTTATAAAAGATAATTTTGTCATTTTCTAACTACGATAATACTACCGTTAGGGGTCCAAGAATGATTGTGCCATCGCATTTAATATTCACTGACAAAAAGAATATTCCCCGACCAAACGAATATTTTATAACAACTTGTTTACTTTGCAAAAAAATTTCACATATCACCCATAACTTTAACCTTTTATCAATTTAACCATTTACGAAATAAAATAATAATTGTAATAAAATTGAATACTTTCATTTTGTAAAAATTTGGGGTCTTACAATCTCCCCTCCTTATGAAATTTCGCCCTTAAAATTTATGGACGTACCTGGTATGCCGAAGAGGTGAGGATACCTTGCTTAGATTCTAACTCTTGAGGTATAACCTTTGAGTGATGAATATGATCCTTCTTGTCCAAGATTTTAACATATATCTCCTCATACGTTAAATCTTCTGCTATCTCATCTAGTTCCAATTCAATAATGTGGTTCGGGTCGTCCTCATATTTACGTAACATCGATACATGAAAAATGTTATAAACACGCGACATACTTAGCGGTAAGGCGAGTTTATAGGCCACAGTTCCTACTCGATCGAGGATTTCAAATAGACCAATAAAATCAAGGGTTGAGATAACGCCTTCTTGAACCTTCTTCTTCACATTCATCAGCTCTGAGTATGTAGCTTGAGCGGCTTTAACTTTATCAATTAAAGTCAATTCTACTCGTATATTTGATATCACCACGTGGGTCCTTAGAGTCTTTAACTCGATCTTCATCATTTGTAAGTTATACGAAATGGGTTTTTGTATTAACAACATCGCACTCGCGAACGCATACGATCTTCTACTCAACGCGTCAACTACCACGTTCGCTCTTCCACGATGATATTGAATGGTATGGTCGTAATCTTCAATAGCTCGAGCCAACCTCTTTGGCGAATTATACTTTCATTTTGGTTGAAGAAATATTCAAGGGTTTTAGAAATGGGTTTTGTACTGGGGTCAATACAAAATTCGATTTCACGCTCTAGGGTTAGGCTAAGAAGTCTTTAAGAATACGTCAGGAAATTTATTAACGATAGAAATATCATTCAAAATTGTGACTCTCATCCAAGACTTGGATAGTACTTCACATTGATACCTGTTAAATTGCCACCGTCATTCACAGCGTCGCCTATGGAAAGTCTTGCTTCGGTACATTCCACACAAGGAAGTCACAAGAAAAAAGCTTGGGACTCTTTACATATGGCTTGATATGATTGTGATTGACTTTAGGGTTTGGTTGCTTGAATTTGTATAACAGGTTGGTTAGGAATATAAAAGCTAACAACCTTACGAAAAGCATGATGAGTAGTTAACCAATCGATTCCTAAAATCACATCAAAGTCAAGTATTTTCAAAGAGAAAAGATCTACGAGTAACGTGAAAGTGTCGATTTGAATCAATAAGATTTATAAACAGTGGAGGTAACGAAGGTTTCTACTAACGAAGTTTTAACCAATAAATCAAAGTTTAATTTCTCCAAAGTTAAATTTAAACGTTGAACGCAAGCAAGAGAGATAAAAAAATGGGTAGAACCGGTATCTAATAAGGTATAGACTTTGCAAGAATTTATAATTAACTAACTCGTGCTAACTTCGTTTGGGTTACTCGCTTTTTGAGGAGTCATAAAAAACACTCTTCCTGAAACCACCGACTTTGTTTTGTCCATATACGCCTTTGGTGCCACCGTCCCAGCTGGACTTGATTTTGGTGCACGACAAAATTGGGCTAGGTGACCTTCTTTTCCACAATTATAACATGCTTTGGACTACATCGCACAGTTTGGATTGATATGTCCCTCCCCTCCGCATTTGAAGCATACAATTGGTGGTTGTTCTCCTTCCTTGAAAACGGGTGTTGGTGTTGCTTTCTTTCCATCGTTGTTGAACCTTCTCTTCTTGAAATTTCCACTCCTATTATCTTGGCCATGATTACCACTGAAGTGGTTACCATTTCTTGCCTGATAATTTCCTTCATGATGGTTATCGTTGTTCCGATGGCCGTTGCCACCGGTGATTATTATCGTGTTGTTGGTCGTTTCCTTTTGGTTGTGCTGACTCATTATCACGCTATAATAACTGAGCCCTATTCACAACATCTGAATATAAACAAAGTTTGTGAGAAATGAGGTATTGACATATTTCGGGTTTCAAACCTCTTAGAAACATTCGTGTCATTCGCTCCTCATTATCGACTAAATGGGATGCAAACTGGGATAACTCCGCAAATTTAGCCTCAGACATGTATTACCTGGCCATATTGTTTTGCTCCAACTTGATAAACTCCACCTCCTTCATGTGACGTAATACTTTCGGAAAGTACTTGTCGTTGAATGACTCTTCGAACTTCTCCCAAGACATCTTGAAAAGGCCAGTCGAGGGTACGCTTTTACAGATTCCCACCAATGATCTGCCTCTTCACGCAACATAAAGGTGGCAAAGGCAACCTTTTGCTCCTCGGAGCATCCTAAGACATCAAATATCTTGGTGATCTACTTTAACCACGTCTCCGCCTTAAGTGGTTCTCGCTTTCCCAAAACTCCCATGGCCCCAGCCTCGAATCGCTTAGCGTTGACTAGCCTTGGGTTGCCATTGTTTCCACCTGCATTTTTAACAGGAGTCTCTCTCGCCTGATGTTGAATGAATTGCATAAAGCCTTTGAACATCCCATCGTTCATCATTTCATCGGTATTAATATTTACCTGAGGATTATTGTCTTCCTGTTGCACATTATCTTGGGTATTGATCGTTGGTGACTCAATGGTCTCATGTGCTTCATTTCTTATCTCAATATTTTTAGATGCCATTATCAAACACTGCCACAAAACAACGGTTAATTGATATATCACATATTATCCCTATACTCTGACCAACCAATTAAATACCAAATAAACTTAGGAAGGTCATACTAGCGAAGGAATTCCCCGTCTCTCCCCTCCTAGGTCTTGTCTCACATCTTAGCCAGGGATCATATCCCTAAGCTTTGATACCAACTGTGACGCCCCCAAAATAGGTATACATCACCCATCTTGAGTCACCAAATACATGGTACATAATTCAAATACAACTTAATTATACAACAGTCGTGTAAAATATGTCAAAACATAATCTAAGAGTTTTAATAAGAATATTGTCATCTAGATAATATCCACACTCAATGGAGTCCTCATTACATTTATTATCACACTATTTCACAGAATAGTGAGGACTACTAAAGCCACTTATCCTGGACCATCAATGTAAGACCCCGAAATTTTTTTTAAATAAAAAGGAATTTCCTTTATTTATTATAGTAAGGGTTGATTTGATTAATGTGGATAGTTAAGGGTTAAATACGCAAATATTGCAAGTGGTTATAAAATATCCATTTTTGTCGGGGAATATTCGTTTGGTCGTGGAATATTCAGACTGCTTTTGGGAATATTAAATACAATGACGCATGCACCATGTGTGGGCCCCATAACGGAAAGCGATTGGATGAGGAAAACGACAAAGTTTGGGTGGTTATAAATAACGCAGTAGTTGTTACCGTTAAGATCATTTGGAATACGCCCATTGGTTAAAATACTGAATCTGGCGTGGTTGCACAAAGAGTATTACCGGTATTGCACAAGATTGTTGAATTATTGATTTCGCACGTAAGATGGCACTACTCAAAAATTTTCACATGATTCTTCGTTCAATATTTTATTTTATTGATTCAATAATTGCTTTGCGTTGATATTTTATATTATTGTTGTTCAATAATTGTCACCGCACATGATTTTCCATTATCGGATCAATAATTCATATTATTTGAATAATATTATTAGATAACATTATTGGCAATGTCTAGAAAGTTCTCGCATCTAAGGAGAGGTTTGGTCACCTAATTGCGCTTGAAGAAGAGAGATCCTTATTGGAAAGCCCCTCTTTCTCGGAACTACTGGTCATTATAATTGTGATTCTCGTAATATTATTTGTGAATAATTAATTATTGATTCATATGATAAGGAAATATTTATTTTATATGAATATAAATGATGGATTTATTTATGTGGTTATTAATGAAGGAATTAATCTTTGAGATGTTTTATTTTGTCGGATCGAGGAATTAAAAGATCAAATCTAAGTTGTTATTTCTGACTTTATTGTGTGAGCTATAATATTTAATCCCGACCGTTGGATCGTTGTAATTTTTGGATATGTTATACATATATAAGTTGAGTATATGTCCACAAATTTTGAACCGTTAAAGATGAGTGTATAATTTATTATGAATTTTAAGAGGTGATTGATTCGGAAATTAGGGTTATAATTGATTTTGGTGGAAAATTCTAGAATTGAGTGGGCCCCACTTGTGGTTGGTGGAAAAAAATGTGCTGAATTTTATTTCAAATGTGGTGGGTGGCAATAGTAGTAGTGTAAAGCCATCGTGTAAGCGTGTCAAGTCCGCTTCTATGGGCTAACATTTTCCTATAAATAGAGGGCTAAGTTAGAATTGAAAATCACACCGTAAACAAAGTTTTCTCTTTTCTCTCTATATTATTGAGTGTATTTTGTGAGTATTTAGATACTTTGAGAGTTCTTTGTTCAAGTCAAGTTTCATTCAAAGATCACTCCGATCTTTCCTTCCAAGCATCGATTCTTTGAGGTAAGGGATATTATTTTTTTTCGTAATGATATTATTTCTTCAATATCATTATCTTTGAAATGTTGATCCAAGTTTTATCAAATTTGGAACTTTTTCATGCCTCGGGGGTTACTATTCATGAGTTACTATTCACGAAGTTACTATTCATGAGTTACTATTCATTTAGTACTATTCATGAAGCGTGAAGATGTTTTTTTGTGGAATTTCTATCTTTTTGGTGTCGGAGTTACTATTCACGATACTCAAGACTATTCACGATACCAAGACTATTCACTTAATACGGATCTTATTTCATAGAAAAATGAAAATTTTTCTTTTCGTCTAAAATATCTATTCGGATACTAGCTTTGATTGTATCCATGTTTTGATCATTCTTGAATTTTACACCACTATGATTAATTTTGAGGTATTTTTGGACGTGGATAAAACCAAGTATCTAATCCTTAATCCTTGTCATTTTGTTTCACCGGATTCGTTTTTTAAAAATATTTTCATCATCCTCGCCTTAAATGATGATATTATTGAATATCTTTGGCCCAGTAAAGTAAAAGATGAATGATTTTCAAGAATATCTTTGGCCTCAGTAGTGCAAAGATGAATGATTTCAAGAATATCTTTGGCCTTTAGTGTAAAGATGAACAGTGTTGAGATGAACATGACCGATTGATGAATATCTTTGGCTCAGTAGTGCAAAGATGAATATTTGATTTGAGATGAATATTGATTGATGTTACAGGATAAAATATTGATGATGGATCGTTAAATTCATAGATTATAGTAGATTTCATTCTCACGTAACTCTTCTATGAATTATTATTTCACATGAATATTGATCTCGAAACTTGTTGTATATTGTATTCTATCGATTTTTCCTGTTGAGACTAACGATAATTTGTTGTATATTATCTTAGTCATAATATTCTTCTTTGGGCTAGTTGAGCTCACCCTTTTCCATGTTGTTCCATTTTTCTTCTCAGGAGGCGAGAATGTGGCGAGTACTAGTCGGGGTATGGAATGAAGGTTCTAGAGAGAGTTGTTTAGTAGTCCTCACCATTTTTGTAAAATAATGTATCAATAAATGTGATGAGGATTTATTTGAGAATAGATATTGTCTAGAAGATAATATTTGTATTTAAACTCACAGTATATATTGTCGTATTTCACACGACATTTGTATTATTGAAGTTGTAGTTTGCTTCTTGTACCATGTATTTGGCGACTCAGAATGGGTGTTGTGTATACCTATTTTGGGGGCGTCACAATCAATCCATTCCCCGACTCATCCCAGCTATATTCTCATTTCCTGAAGAGAACAATGAAAAAAAGGGTGAGCTCAACTAGCCCAGTAAGAAATATTATGACTAAGATAATGCAGAATAAATTACCCTTAGCCTTCAATAGTATAACAACTGATAGAATACAATAGACAACAAGTTTTAGATTAACAACTGCAGCGAAAATAAGCAATCCATTAGATGAGTCAAGTAGAGCATAAAATCTACTATCTTCTATGATTTAAAAAGTTTTTTCATCAACTTTATCGCTGAGACTCAGCTTAAAAAAATAAACCACATCATCAAATCATCCCTGGACCACGACCAAGGATATTCATTAAATCATCAATGGTCATGACTATACCGAATAATCCCTGGTCATAATCATACCAAAAACTCTCTATTAATGCACTACAGGCCAATGAAGACTTTTACCACATCATTCGTCACATTACAGTCATGATTATACCGAATAATTCTTGGTCATAATCATACCAAATCCATCTATGCACGTAAGCCAAAGATGACTTTCATCACAATATAAACATGAGGATGACGACAATGACATAATAATTCAATAAAACAAGTTCAAGGATAAATTTTAAAGATTTATAATTTAATTTATCCAAGAATCAACAACATCCAAATTGTCAACATGATACTGCTTTGGGGAGTAAAATTCAAGAATAATATTCATGCACCAAAAATAATTTGGACAGAAATGAAATATATTTTTCAGGTGAATAGTATCCCGTGAATAGTACTTCGGGAATAGTACCCCGTGAATAGTACCCCGACACGAAAAGTGTCCCGAATACCCCAGTGAATGATACTAGAGTGAATAATAATCGGGTGAATAGTAACCCATGAATAGTAACTCGTGAATAGTACTCCGGCACGAAAAGTGCCCCGAATACCCGAGTGAATAATACTAGAGTGAATAGTAACCTAGTGAATAGTAACCCATGAATAGTAACTCATAACAGAAAAATACCAAAGAAAACGATATTTCATGACGAGTACAAAAGAAATGATATCCCAGATAATTAGTATAATAGAATATACGAAACTGCAATTGGATTTTCACCCGCCATGCGATAATCCACGTAGACAAATCATTTCAACAATTTAATAAAGAATGAATACGAAGGATCATTTACCATGCATGCGGTAATCCAAATAGACAGGTTATTCTGACTAAATAATAAAGAATGGAATAACAGAAGAATTTACCATGCATGCGATAGACCGCATGCATACAAAGTTATTCCCAATGTAATAATAAAGAATGGAACTGTAATGCGTAAATCGCAAAGATGCATGTGATATTCTAACATAATAATAAAGAATGGAGCCGTGTCATGCGTAATTAAGCACAAACAGGATATTCCAATGTAATAATAAATAATGGAATAACAATGAATTCACCGTGCATGCGATAGACCAAGACAGACAAAGTTATTCCAATGTAATAATAAAAATGGAATAATGTAAGAATTTCACCACGTATGCGGTACTTTGCATGTAGCAGGTTATTCCAACATAATAATAAAGAATGGAATAACAACCCTTACGTAGTATTGAAAGAAAATAACTCTCTTCATGAATACGAAAGAATAATACCCTTACCTTTAAAAAAACTGGATAACGTAAATAATAATATGAATAACTTTGTCATCTCAATTATTGATTTAATAATATAATATATTATACAAATGATATTTGTGACAATAATTGAATCAATAATATAAGAGATATGATGCAAAGAATTATCAGTAGCAATAATTGAGTATAACTAAGTGATTTTCACGTAAGCATCAATAATCAATATCGTGTGCTACTACGCAACCACACGACATCGTACTTTTACTACAGGGTAGTTCAACAAGTTTTAACGGTAACACTTTTCAAGTTATTTTTATAAAAGATAATTCTATTGTTTTCTAACTACGACAATACTTTCGTTGTAGGGTCCATTAATGATTGTCTTGGTCGCATTTAATATTCCCCGACAAAAAGAATATTCCCTAACCAAACGAATATTTTATAACAACTTGCTTACTTTGCAAAAAAATTTCACATATCACCCTTAACTTTAACCTTTTATCAATTTAACCATTTACGAAATAAAATAATAATTGTAATAAAATTGAATACTTTCCTTTCATAAAAATTCGGGATCTTACAGATACCTTTTGTGAAGGTGATATGGAGAAACCACAATTTCGAAGAGGCTACGTGGGAACTCGAAGCTGATATGATGAAGAATTTTTAAAGCCCCTGAATCCAAGTACTTGAAACCCGAATTCAGTGCTTCACGATACCATTTCTATGAGCGGAATAATACTAATAATAATAATAATATAAATATTAAACTTAATTTACATAATTATCAGAGCCTAGCTCCCAAGTACGTAACCTTTAATCATTCCTTACAATACATGATAATAAATATATAACGTTGTCTTAATAATATTAAACTATTACATAAGATAACATTGAAATCATTCAGCAACCTTTTCCTTTCCCTTGTTTCTAGCAGAGCCTTCAGGTTGTTCACACTTAGCTAAAAATATTTAAATTAAGCAAGGATGAGCATTTGAGTGCCCAACAAGTAACAATTATATATATATAAGCTGAAAGAATTTAAATATTTTCTTTATACTACCCTTCTACAACAATTCAATAGTTGTGAATTAATCTGAACTGATAATAATAACATAACAACCCTCTTTCAAATTTATGAAACTACATACTAACTATAAATAGGGTTAATGGAATATACAATGAACATTGTTTTCATTTTCGAAAAGGTTAAACAGAACTTCATCTGTAAACAGTCATAACTTACGGGCACGGGGGTGATCAGCCTGTTGTACCCTGTATTGATCAATACTATATGCAAGAATGATGTTATCGTTTACTCTATCCACCTTGGGTGCATAAAAGTTTTCCGTGTAAGGATGTTCATACTTAATCGGGGTTCCAAACCAAAGCAATCGGTTGGATAATAATAAGGTTTTATCTTGTTCAACAATAATCTATAATTCAACATATATATATATATATATATATATACGGGTAATTAACAAAGGTGTATCAACATGTGGTTAAATGCAATGATTATCCAAGTGGGGACACTTGTATAACCATTTATAGAAATTATCGAACAGAATATATATCTGAATTACCATATACTAACATGTTGATAATCAATGAGCGTATATAATATAGGGTTAATAATCTGTACAGTAATAATATAATTCTGAAACATTCGTACTCATGTCCATTACATAAAAAAAATGCAAAGGTAGGATACTTGCCTGATCTACTGCTTACAAAATGCAACTTAGTTTTATCACTTATATCACGACCTATCATTAATCAAATCATTCGTTCTATTAGAACAATATACTATAACATATAGTACTGCATTTTGCAGTCAGCACATAACCTAATCACATTATCACACATGTTCAATAGTTATTGCATATCAAACAAACATTAATACAATCAAAATATCTAAGTCCAGATCAATTTCTGAAATATGTCGGTGTACCGACAGCTTTATCAGGTAATTATCGAGTCTAAGACTCTATTTTGTAACTCAATATCTGTAAATATCAGTCATATAATTTTAAATGACTCAATAAACATTTATTAATTTATCATGAATTTTCAAACAACAAAATTATTATTAAATGATTCAAATATCAAATAATTCTATTAACGTTTAATTATTATTAAACTATTAATGAAACCATTAGAAATATTAAAGTTATTTATAATAACTCAAAATATTTTAAAACATTTATATTACCCTTAAAACATTTAAAATTATTTTAAATAATTATCATTAATATTAAAATATTAATGTACTATTTCTAAAATATTAAAAGTCATTAAGTATAACTTAAAATATTTTTAATTCACTTAATATTATTAATCTTGATATTAGTTAATTCACCTCTTAGTATTATTAGTTCACTAATAATACTTTTATTCGCTTACTAATATTATTAACATCTTAATAATATTTTAATACTTTACTAATATTATTAATCCTCTTAATAATATTTTAATCATGCATTAATATTATTACTTCAATAATATCTTATATATACTTTAGTATCATTAATCAATTAATAATACCTTTATTCATTACCAATAGTATTAATATTTTATTCATTTACTATTATTATTAATCATTTAATAATATTTTATTCCTTTACTAATGTTATTATATTTTTAATAAAATTTTATTTAATCTCGAATATTATTATTTACATAATACTATTTTAATCATCCAATAATACTTTAATTTAATATTATTAATCTTTTAATAATATTTCAATCTAAGATTAATACTTTAATCTAATATTTTAATCATTTAATAATATTTTAATGAAGCTTTAATCTTAATATTTTTATTTACTTAACAATATCATATTCTAATATTATTAATATCATAATAACTTTTTAATAATTTATTTGATCAATAAATAATTTATTCTAATTGTTCGCCCTTTACAAAACCACTTATTTAATATCTATAAAAGGTCATAAATAATATTTCTTATTATAAATTACCAAAATGCCCTAAAATAGTCATAATATTATATATTAGGAGTATTCAAGCATTAAAATCACAATTTTCTTATTTAAGACATTCTTTAACTATTTATTTCCTTTTATTCATAACTTCATCATTTTTAGAAAAAATACCAAACTTATTCCAAATATTCTTCTTTTCTGGGTTTAGACAGTATATGACCCAACAATGATCCCCAAATTTTCCTGGATCTTTAGAAAGTGATTTACTAATTTTAAAGTGCCCAAAACACTCGGATTTTGCTTCATTTTTCATAAATCGATTTTTGCTCAGAAAATTCTAAAATTTTCTGGGTATACTCCCAAAATATAAATGAACATACTGTAAAAATTTTGGATTTTTCCCATGTATAAACTGTGAGAAATGCGGGTGTTAATATTTAGGAGTTCTTGACGGAAATAGCCATTACGCACAACCTATAAATCGAAACGTGTCCGTTATTTTTCCTACACGTAGATAACTTCTTAAGGTACCTCTGTGATTTTTCCCAGATTTTTAAAAGGCTTGAAACTGTCCGAAACAACCTTAAGAAAAACGGTGATAGTAACTTTTTAGGGTTTTAAAACTTTAATACTCTATGTGGATTGTTTTGGGGAAAATAGCCCCCATGGCTTCAATACTTGCTAGATTTGTGTTCTACCACTTGGGTTTACTAGATAACTCATGTATCTAGCACCCCCTTTCGACGGATCACAAATCCAAGTTGTAAAACTTGAGTTACACAAGATTTAGTGGAAGAAAAAGAAAGGTTTAACCCCTAGGAGAACATATGCTCATTTTCTTCCTCTAAACCTTTGATCTAACACTCAAGATACTTAGTTCCATACATGACGATATGTAGAACTAGGGTATCTTGATTATTAGTTCATAACCCCAACAAATCTTGCTATAACACAAAATAGAAGAAGAAGATGAAGATTTAGATTATACCTCGATCTAGTAGCAACCTTCCTTGATTTACCAAAGTAATATATAATCTTAGGGTGTATTAATCAAGCTAGCACACTCCTCTCTTCTATACAAAAACCGAACCCCTCTCTCTCTCTTTTCTCTCTTTGTATTTTGCTAGATTGGGAGAAAAAAAATAGAAGAAGGAGAATAAGAGAAATGAAAATGTCTAGCAATTGAAATGTGTGATTTAACTAATATCCCCCATACTTTTGTTGTCCCTTGGATAAAAGACTTCACCTTATCTCTTTCAATTGAGACTAATCATGTGATTAAGGGTGCTAAGTAGATTTTCTACCAATGGGAGATTGATACACTTGTACTTGATGTAAGAGTTACTAATTAAGGAATTTGATTAACTTAACTTTGCTGCCTTAAAAGGCCTAATATGGCCGGTCCCCTTACCCCCATTATCTCCTCCATTTTGCTTTTATTTTAATGCACAAATTTAATTAATCAAAGGTCTAAAATACCCTTAATCAAGTGGGCTAAGTATTGGTTTGCATTTTATTTCTTTTGGGCTTCTCCTTTAATTGTTTTAGGCCATGTAATGAACATAGTCTAACAATTTTAATATATGTTACCCAAATTGTTTATTTAGGGTTTCCATTTCCAATCTTATGAAATTTAATTACTTATACATGTGACTTTAGCTCATAACCTAATTAGGTTTACTAGAAATAGGTTTAAAATTATTAGTCACTTGAAATAACAAGATTATCCACTTAAGTTAGTATACATATTAAATACTAACCCATTTTTATTACCATAACCCTTAGGTTATTTAATTATCTTACCTAATGTATAATTAGATTACTTAAACTTTCATTTAGGGTTTAAAATAAAATAAAATAAAATTAGTTCCTAAAATTTGTAATTAGGGTTTTCATATAGTAATACAAGGGTTTGTCACATAACACCATAATTGACCAACCCTTATCGGTCCACATATACAAAGATATATTTATAAGATCGAAAAATCGAAATATAATTAATATTATATTATTATTCTTCCGCCTTGATCAAAATCTAAAAAATTAGGGTTTGGATTCCATATCCATTTATCTCCGCCATTATTAATTAAGTTCAAATAATTAACTTTATAATTTGTACTAAAATTTATATAATAAAATAATTATTATAATAATTCTAAAATCATTTCATATATTATATAAATAATATATAATTATATTTTCATGGAAAATATTTTATAAAAACATTTCTCTTGTAAAATTAATTATGATAAGAATATAATTTATAATGATCAATAATTCTAAAATAAAATTATTTGTAAATATTCATATTTTTATTTATCACATAAATACATATACACATTATCTTAGCACATATTCCCCATATTTAAAAAAATAAAAAAAATGTATACGCAAAATTTCTAATTTATTTGTATAGAAAATATCGGGTTGTTACATCCACCCTCCCTTATAAAGATTCCATCCCCGGAATCACCGGTTTAAAACCTACACATACAAGTGTACGTAGCATATGCAATCATTGCAAGTAGATCTTGATCATAAATGATCGTACTGATCTTTAACTTATTCACGTAAAGCTTGTCTATCTGATTAAACAGAAATTTGATTTCTAAAAGAACTCAAATTCCTTCTTCAAAATTTCTTTATAAAATAATTTACTATATATATGAAACTCATGCATAAGAAAATAAAAGTTATACGAATAATACCTGGAATTGCACCACCAGCTATTATGGTATCCTGGACCGTCATGTTGTATACCCTTTCTGTTGATTTCGTCGGCTTGCTAGATGACGTTGGAACCGTGATTTCCAGAGTTCCACTGCCCTTGCCAGTATTCACACTCCCTGCCTCCTTCCTCCTCTTCGAACAATCCTTCACCTTGTGCTCAATCGATCCACACAGAAAACACCCACTATTCATCCTAGGATTGGGGCAGTTGGGAGAGATATGGCCCTCCTGCCCGCACTTGTAGCACATGAACTTCCCCTTCAAACATTCTCCAGAGTGGTTCTTTCCACAGTTTCCACACTGTACAGCTTGCTTCTTAACTCCTTCCTGTTTTACATGTAAACTTCCAAAATTGCTTCCCTTCCTTTTACTACTACCACCGCTACTCCCACTATTAACTTCCACCTGAAAGTAGTATGCACACAAGCCAATCATGTTTGATGATAAAGCATATACTTTGTAACAATCTTATTCATTTATTAATAAAAAGTATTTATTTATTAAAGGCTTTTAATTATCTACATGATGTTGTTTTATTATATGTGATAAACCCATAGTTTTAAGTAATGCTTTTAGAATAATGATGATGATCATTCTAATGAGATCTAAATTCTTAGAAAGCTTAAAACTAAAATAGTTCCTAATCGTTGGATTACTAAATTGGGGATTAGTAAATCCGGATAGATTGGTACATACGTTTCGTGCTCATTGGATGAGGATGATTGATCTCATGATCATTTGTGTGGAGACACTAAAGCAAGTATGTAGGTGCTTATTAGAGAATAAGTTCACTGAACGTGGCTCGCTAAGGAATACCTAATAGAGTTTTACTTTTCGTCAATAGGAATTTCTCAGTAGTGATAGTAGTACAAGTGATCCTTGGACTTGAGATCATCATAGTATCTTGTGTATGATGAGTTATACTTTGTCTTATTCCTTAAGACCCTTAGGGTATATCAAAGGGTATGCTTGGGTATAATAAGTTTTACATGGAGATAATGTATGATCAATAAAGAATCTACAACTTCTAGTAAAAGAAGAGAAATGTCCTATGTGATTCGATAAATGACAACCCAGTAGTCCTTGGCCAAGGCAGAATAAAATTAGAAAGGAGTTTTTAATTTGCATTATTTGGAGTTGTGCATTTAAGAGTCGAAATACATATGATTAAATAAAATAAGACTTGACAGTAATTCCATGTCTTATATTTAATTGGGACATTGTATGGTGGAAGGATTGAATTGTACGATAACTATTTACTCAAAGGTTCTTTTATGATTAATGTTAAAATCTATATTATCTGGAAAGTCGTTGATCGCTAGGGAGGCTTATCCCTATTGTAGAATAAATATTATTTATTTAAATAAATTAATATTTTAATTTATTTATTTAAATAAGATTAGAATTGTTCTAATTAATTTATTCACAACCGGTTTAATATGGAGAACCTAAAGGGTCACACCATAAAAGGAATAATAATTATTTAAGAAGCAAATGGCATAATCGTAATAATAAGTTAAGTATATTTAATTTAATCTATGGTGATAGAATAAATTAAATAGCTTAATATTTATTATTTAATATTTTGAAATATTAAATATATAAATTAATAAGAGGAGTCTTATTAATATTATTACAATTATTATTATTTTAATTTCTAAAGTGTTGGAAATTAATTTAATATTATTACTCTCATTTATTCCTAATAAGATTAGGAGGTATATTAATTAAAATAGTTTAATTAATTATCTCTAATAAGATTAGGGAGCTTAATTAATTAAAAGAATTTAATTAATTACATAAAACCCAATTCCTTAATTGTTAAGGAGGGTTGCCTACATCTATAAATAAGAGGAGTCTTATTATGGGTGTGGTGGTTGACGTATACGTAATTCCAATAGTTGGGAGAGTACACTCTTTTCTATGAGAGATAGAAAAACTAGGGTTTTGCCAAATACCCATCTTCTTGAATCCTTCTTCTTCCATGGTGGATCACCTCTAGAGGTCAAACACTTGGGTGGCTAACGTTCCCGGTGGATTCAAGTTGAACGAGAAAAGGATTGGAGGTGAACTTGTACATGAGGAAGCTCGAATCTTCAAGGGTATGATTCTTGGTCTTTCTTTTTCGTTTAATTAATAATTGTGCATAAAAGATGATTCGGGTATATGGTTTGTAAAAATTTAAAACTCTGATTTTCCACGTTTTCGCTTATTTTATGCAATTTGATTGCGTTCGTAAATATTATAAATCGAACAGTGACATCAGAGCCAAACCTTTATGCGAATTATTAATTATTTTAATTTGATATGTATATTGATATGTGTTGAGAATAATTTAATTGGGCATAATTTTATTGTATAATTTTTTTTTTAAAAAAAATGCGAAAATATTTTTTTTTGGCTGCTGATTCGCTGATTCTTACTTCGCATGATAATAACCGTGAGTCACGTGAATTATGAAATGATTCCGTGTAACATAAATATAGTACATATCCTGTTTAGCCGGTTTTTAAAAATAAAAAAAAACAGTTATGTAATCATTGCATGATCCTGATGTATGTAATTGTGACTCACGGAATTCAATAATAGGAATCCTACTACATTTTAAAAGTTACATGTGATTGTTTTAAAAAGTTATCAGGATTCCTTAAGATTTCATTCATATGATGTACGATTAGTATTATTATATTATATATATATATATATAATATTTTAAATTATTTTATAATTAAAATAAAAGTTTATTTTAATATTAAAATAAAAGAGTTTATTTTAATCTTAAAATTTGATTTCATGCTAACTAATTAGAGTTGGAATTAGATTCCATGATAACTAATTGGAGTTGAAATTAGATTCCATGTTTCCTTAAATAAAAGAGTTTATTTAGATATGAAATAAGATTTCATATTATTCAAAATAAAAGAGTTTATTTATGAATAGGAAAGAGAATCCTAATTTCCTTAAATAAAGGAGTTTATTTAGATATGGAATAAGATTTCATATTATTCAAAATAAAGAGTTTATTTTGTGAATAGGAAAGAGAATCCGTGTTTCCTTTAATAAAGGATTTTTTTAACTTGGAATTGGATTCCATAATTAATTAAAATAAATGAGCTTATTTTGATTAAAGATTTTGATTAAAATAAAATAGTTTATTTTATTCAAAATTGGATAAATTAAAATAAAAGAGATTTATTTTGATTTAAATTTGGCTTAAAATAAAGGAGTTTATTTTGATTCAAAATTAGATTTTATACTAACTAAATTTGCCCATTAAATGATATCAATATATATATATATATATATATATATATATATATATATATTAAATGTTTATTAATCATGAGATGAATGTTATTTATTGATGCATATGGTGATGTGTATGATAATAAATGGGATTGATTATGGACTATTGACCAATGTGATTGGATTTTATTTTAGTTGGACGCTTGAATGTATGAGTTTTATTAAATGGGGTCTACGTACCTCGTCTTCTCTAATTTTTCTTAATGTAAATTCTATCTCTCTCCTATGTACTTCCCCTTGACTGCTGATCAAGGTTTCTATTTATTTATTTTTTTAAATATTTTTGTAATAGGAATAGTTAGAATTAAGTTTGAAGAATTGGAGATCAAAGAGCAAGGAGCGCTTGAAGACCCGTTTGTAATGGAGCCTGGGTTTAAATGTAATAGTTATATTTAAATATTAATTCTTGAACCCCTAGGGTTTGACCTTTTGGTTCACTTGGTGGCAATAGTGAACCAAACTAGAATAAAAGTCCATAGTCAATCCAGGTAGAATATAGTATTCTATATGTGAATGCTTATACTATATATATTATATATTATGCAAACATGCTTCGCATGTTAATTAATATGACGCGTATTTTATATATATATATGTGCTTGCGCACTAAATAAGATGAGACAATTTAATAACAAACCCCTCAAATATTTTATATTAAGTCCTAAGCGTTCAAAGATATTTGGAATATCGAACGTCGCCTTCTAGTATGATAAAATTAATAGAGTATTAAATATTTAATATGAGTTTGTTGTGTCACCACAAGACAAGTATTAAGTATTTAAGATGTTAATTTATCACATTTGATGCTTATAAAGAAAATTGAACGATATTATTTTGTTGTGTCACCACAAGGACAATATTTTTCTTTTTTGAATATATGGAGTGCTAGGTTGGACTTAACTTGGATAATTTTGATTCGGATGTGCCACCACTTGATCAAATTAATCTAAGAGGCAAAATACAAGGAGTTGCATAGTTGATGTAATTGACAAGAGTTGTCTACCTATTTATTTATATATAGTTTTTTGTGTCACCACAAGGCTATATACATTTGAAATGGGATCCTTATTCTCACTAGAAAATCTTTATTTAGATATTGCCGAACTATATATATTGAGGGTAATATAGTTTGAAGAAAATAATGGGAGATACCAATTTAAAACAAGACCTAATTTATTTTGGTAATTAATAAAAGAATGTATGCTAAAATGTTGTTAATTATAAATTCATTTACAGAATTTTAAAATGTCTAAAATTACTATCACTGCAAAGCATATTAGATGTTATTTAACAGGACCAAATTTAATGGATTGGTTAAGGAATTTGAGAACAGTTCTCATGGCTAAAAAGTTATCTTATGTCCTTAATACGCCTATCCCTGCAATGGTTGCAGATAATGCCTCTAAGGAAGACATTGCTGCTTTTAGAAAGTGGCAAGATGATGCATAGTTGGCTCAATACATCATGCTCGCATCCATGAGTTACGAGCTTCAGCGTCAGCATGAAACTATGGATGTTCCTACTATATTCCTTCACATCAAGTAGTTGATGGTGAGGAAAGTAGGACTGATAGATATCATATATCTAAGGAGCTCTTCCGATCTAGAATGACCGATGACACTACAGTACAGATAAAAGTCCTTAACATGATCAATTTGATTGATCAATTAGGACAACGAGTTTTATCATGGATGGAGAGTTGAGCCAAGATTTGATCTTGCACTCATTCCTGGACTCCTTTCACAATTGTTGTGAATTTTTCACATGAACAAGCTAGATATCAGCCTCGCTAATTTGCTTAACATGTTGAAAAATGTTGAGTCACTTTCCAACCAAGAAAGACCATGTCTTACTGGTAGGGGCCAAAGGATCTTCTGAAAAAAGAACGATTCTAAGAAGGTAAATAGAAAAGGTAAAAACAAAGGATAATAAGAACAAAACTGATATGGATAACAAAGGAGTTTGCTTCCACTGCAATAAGCTTGGACACAAGAAAGAAACTGCAAGAAACATCTTGCAAAGGCTAACCAGACGAAGCTTAGTGAAGTTTCGGTTACAAATACAAATTTATTCATGATTTAAAATAATTTTTTCTTTAAGTCAAAGTTCTACTTGGGTATTGGATACCAGCTTTGGTTATCATAAATATAGATTTATGAAGGGACCAAGCAGAAGTAGAAAGCTGAACAAGCATAAGTAATCTTATGTCTGGTAAATGAAGCAAAGGTTGCTACATTAGCCATAGAAACTTATAGTTTAGCAATGCCTACGGGCAAATCTATTAAGTCAATAAGTTGTTATTGTATTCTAGTTCTTGTTAGAAACATTATTTCCATTTTATTGTTGGACAATAAAATCTTTAGTATTATATTTAAGAACAATTGTTGTTCTGTTTATAATAATAATGTTTTGTATAGAACTGGAATATTACTTAATGGATTTTGTATACTTGACTTACGTGAAAAATTATTTTAGAAATTGAACAAACTAGTATAAGAAAAAGGAGATGATCATTCAAAAAGTTGAATGTGTGTATTTGTTGAAATACAAGTGTGAATTATTTGAAAGGTTCAAAGAATTCAAAAGTGAAACAAATTGGCAAAGTATTAAGATTCTTTGATTAGATCAAGGAATAAATACTTGTGCAATGAGTTTCTAGATCATCTCAAATGGTTTTCTCATAATGGATGCCTCTTGATACGCAATAATTGATTGGTGTATCTGAAAGGAAAATTCGTACCTTGTTAGACATGGTGCGGTCCATAATGATTTTACCGACATTCCATTATCCCTCTAGGATCATGTCCTAGAAATGGCTGCATATCTACAAAAGGTAACCTCAAAATCCGGCCCTAAGACTTCATAAAAGTTATGGACATGGAGGATTCCTAATCTTAAGTATGTTAAGATAAGGGGTTGTCCAACTTATGTGAAAAGGTTTCAAAGGAATAAGTTTGGGACAAGATTTGACAAGTACAGATTTGTGGGACATCCTAAAGTAAGTTTAGGGTATATATTCTATAATCCTACTTAGCAAAAGGTGTTTGTTGCGAAACACGCTACCTTCTAAGATAAAGGTGTTTATCATCGAAGGGGCTAGTGGGAGGATAATACATCTTGAAGAGTTCAAGAACCACAAAACACTATAAGTCAAATAAGAGGAACCTGTAGATAGACATATTGTACCACAACCGAATCGTAAATCTGGATTAGTACCGAAGATACCTAGGAGGTATGGATTCATTATAGATGATGATTATGTGGTACACATCATAGAAGATGATGAACCAGTTACATACGATGAGATAAGAGTTGTAGACACTCAGATAAATGAATTGAAGCAAGTTTCTCAAAATGGAACATTCGTTTTGATGAAATAATCAAAAGAGTTTGATTTTATCACAAATAAGAATGAACCTAGTGTGTACAAAAGGGTCAGTGGGAGCGCCGTGACATTCCTAATATTATATGTTGATATACTATGGATAAGGAATGACATACTAATGCTACAATCAGTAAAGATAAAGTTATCGAAACATTCCTCCAAGAATGATTTGGGAAGAGTATCTAAATTGGGGATACAAATCTATATAGATAGATTTAAAAGGATGCTCGGCTTAACCCAAGGAACATATATTCATTTGATGCTAAAGTCGTTAAGCATGGCAAACTCCAAGAGATGTCTCATGTTGATGAGCCATGGAGTGTATCTCTATTAATAGTCCCCAAAGACTCCAAAAAGAGAGATCGCATGAGTAACTATCATGTATGCAATGAAATATACGAGACCTGATGTTGATCAGTCATATTCTAGAGAAGATCACTGTGCAGTGAATTGGAAAGGTTCCAAAAAACAAAGAGTTACTGGTTTAGTGATAAAGACAAAGTATATAGCTATAAATAAAGCTGCAAGTTGATTGTTTAGATGAAAAGTTCATTACAGAACTAGGAATAGTTCCTAAGTCTCATCTTAGATCTAAACATGTGTTGTGGCACTTTCATTTGATTATAAGAATCATTGAAAGATGGAAAATCACTATAGAGATAGTGAACTCTCATGAACAACATTACATATCCATTAACTAAAGCTTATCCAACAGCAGGATAATTGTCACTTAGAGAAGAAGGGTATGAGATACCATGGCGATTGTCTTTAGTGCAAGTAGGAGATTGAAAGTAGTATGCACACAAGCCAATCATGTTTGATGATAAAGCATATACTTTGTAACAATCTTATTCATTTATTAATATAAAGTATTTATTTATTAAAGACTTTTAATTATCTACATGATGCTGTTTTATAATATGTGATAAACTCATTGTTTTACGCAATGCTTTTAGAATAATGATGATGATCATTCTAATGAGATCTAAATTCTTAGAAAGCTTAAAACTAAAATAGTTCCCAATCGTTGGATTACTAAATTGGGGATTAGTAAATCCGGATAGATTGGTACATACGTTTGCTTGCTTTCATTGGATGAGGATGATTGATCTCATGATCATTTGTGTGGAGACACTAAAGCAAGTATGTAGGTGCTTATTAAAAATAAGTTCATTGAACGTGGCTCGCTAAGGAATACCTAATGGAGTTTTACTTGCTCCGTCAATAGGAATTCTGTAGTGATAGTAGTACAAGTGATCCTTGGACTTGAGATCATCATAGTATCTTATGTATGTATGATGAGTTATACTTTGAATTATTCCTTAAGACCCTCAGGGTATATCAAAGGGTATGCTTGGGTATAATAAGTTGTACATGGAGATAATGTATGATCAATAAAGAATCTACCACTTCTAGTAAAAGAAGAGAAATGTCCTATGTGATTCGATAAATGACAATCCAGTAGTCCTTGGCCAAGGTAGAATGAAATTAGAAAGGAGTTTCTAATTTGCATTATTTGGAGTTGTGCATTTAAGAGTCGAATTACATATGATTAAATAAAATAAGACTTGACAGTAATTCCATGTCTTATATTTAATTGGGACATTGTATGGTGGAAGGATTGAATTGTACGGTAACTATTTACATAAAGGTTCTTTTATGATTAATATTGAAATCTTTATTATCTGGAAAGTCGTTGATCGCTAGGGAGGCTTATCACTATTGTAGAATAAATATTATTTATTTAAATAAATTAATATTTTAATTTATTTATTTAAATAAGATTAGAATTGTTCTAATTGATTTATTCACAACCGGTTTAATATGGAGAACCTAAAGGGTCACACTATAAAAGGAATAATAAGTTAAGTATTTTTAATTTAATCTATGGTGATAAAATAAATTAAATAGCTTAATATTTATTATTTAATATTTTGGAAATATTAAATATATAAATTAATAAGAGGAGTCTTATTAATATTATTACAATTATTATTATTTAATTTCTAAAGAGTTGAAAATTAATTTAATATTAGTACTCTCATTTATTCCTAATAAGATTAGGAGGCAAATTAATTAAAAGAGTTTAATTAACTATCTCTAATAAGATTAGGGAGCTTAATTAATTAAAAGAATTTAATTAATTAAATAAAACCCAATTCCTTAATTGTTAAGGAGTGTTGCCTACATCTATAAATAAGAGGAGTCTAATTATGGGTGTAGTGGTTGACATATTCATAGAATACGTAAATCCAATAGTTAGGAGAGTACACCCTTTTCTATGAAAGATAGAAAAACTAGGGTTTTGCCAAATACACATCTTCTTGAATCCTTCTTCTTCCTTGGTGGATCACCTCTAGAGGCCAAACATTTGGGTGGCTAACGTTGATCAAAGGAAGGAACCAAACCCGGTGGATTCAAGTTGAACGAGAAAAGGATTGGAGGTGAACTTGTACCTGAGGAAGCTCGAATCTTCAAGGGTATGATTCTTGTTCTTTCTTTTTCGTTTAATTAATAATTGTGCATAAAGGATGATCCGGGTATATGGTTTGTAAAATTTTAAAACTCTGATTTTCCACATTTTCGCTTATTTTATGCAATTTGATTGCGTTCATGAATATTACAAACCGAACACCACCTTCTTAGTTCCTTCGACCTTACTCTTGTTCTTTCTCTCCTTGTTGTAGAGGCTTATGGCCTCACTCCCCTCCTTAGCAATAATAGCCTTCTCCATGAGTGTTGCAAATGTAGGGATCAGCAACACCGCCACCTTGTTGTAGAGCCAGGTTTTTAATCCTAGCTCAAACCTTCTAGCTTTCCTAGCCTCCGTATCAACTTGATCCGGAGCAAACCTAGCCAACTCATTGAATTTTACGGCGTATTCGGACACCGTCATATTCTCCTACTTCAACTCTAAAAATTTTACCTCCATTCTAGCCTGCATACTAGATGAAAAATAATTTTCAAAGAACAGTGTCTTAAACCTATCCCAAGTAACAACACCTTCTCCTGCCCTCGCCTGATTTGCTTCCCACCAAAAATTTGCCTCACCCTTCATCATGTAGATGGCAAAAGAGGTCCTTTGCCCCTCAGCTACCCTAGCTACCACGAATGCTTTTTCAATCTCTTTAACCTAAGTATGGGCTTCAACAGGGTCAGTTGTCCCTCTAAACTTCAGCGGTCCTACTGCCTTGAAATCTTTAAAGTTTGCCAAGTCGTTGTGTCAATTGGTTCCCCATGATCGGCATTCCTTCACGCATAGCTTGTGCTACTGTGTTTGCAAAGTCTTTGCGATCAGATGCGCTTGTTGTTGTCCCTCAACGTTATTGACAGACTCTTCTACCCTTTGGTTTTGAGTTTGACATCTTGGCGGCATTATCTGGTTCAATAAAACCATATATTATTCTTTACATTCTAAATCTTATCATATAAGTTTAGTATATTAACTCATTTCATTACTCAAACTTGGATTCATATTCATTTAGCGAATACTTTACATAGCATAGCACATACTGCTTTAAACATCATTCATCCCTTTATGATTATAAAAGTCAAGATTTACAGCATTGACTAATACCAAAATTTGGGAACATTACATTACACAGACATACTTAACATTAAACAGACCTACACAACAGAACTTATACTACCTATTCACTACACCTTTTTTTTTTCTTGGACAACTTTTCGCCTGATGACCTTCTATCCCACAGATAAAACATGCTCCTGATTTATAGTCGGGACAATACAGAGTGGTATGTCCCTCATAGCCACAAAGTTAACATATTCTTTTCCCTTTCTTCTTACCGGATTTTCCTAAGTCATGGTCTTCTACCTTACTTTCCCCCTTCTTGCTCGGAGCTGTACACGATGTATTGCTTGTGGCTCACATCTGATCAATTTGGATTTTAAGTTTATCTTGTTCTTCCATTGTTTCTATTAACACCTGACGCAGTTGACTATTTAACAGTTTTTCTATTTTCCACAGCTTTTCCAGAGAAGAAACCTTGTTCCTCAGATGCTGCACCTCTGTTGATGCTTGTTCAGCTTCAACTTTAGTGTCTGAATCACTATCTAGCAGCTCCACCATCTCTGGATCTGGTACTACGTTTTCTACAATAACCACGTCATCTGAGTTATTTTCACTGTGAGCCTCTATTTCAGCTATTGGCTTCGATATTAGCTCGGGGGTATGGATTTGATCCTTCTTCATGCTATAAGCATATAACAAGCCTTTTCCACCAGACATCTACACACATAAATTATCCTGATTAGCATATAGTATATACACACAGCAAATAATAGTTTTATATAAGTTATCTTTGATTTTGTTTGACGATGAATTTATTCAATTAATATCTTTATAAACTCTATATGAGTTATTTATATTTTCAACGTTTCCCTCTGTTCTAAGGTTATAGCCTAAGGTCTATACCACCTAAGGTTTTTAAACCTAAAGATCTGATACCAATCTGTAAAGCCCCCGAATCCAGGTAATTGAAACCCGAATTCAGTGCTTCACGATACCATTTCTATGAGCGGAATAATACCAATAATAATAACAATAATATAAATATTAAACTTAATTTACATAATTATCAGAGTCTAGCTCCCAATTACGTAACCTTTAATCATTCCTTACAATACATGATAATAAATATATAACATTGTCTTAATAATATTAAACTATTACATAAGATAATATTGAAATCATTCAGCAACCTTTCCCTTTCCCTTGTTTCTAGCAGAGCCTTCAGGTTGTTCACACTTAGCTGAAAACATTTAAATTAAGCAAGGATGAGCATTTGAGTGCCTAGCAAGTAATAACAATTATATTTATATAAGCTGAAAGAATTTAAATATTTTCTTTATACTACACTTCTACAACAATTCAATACTTGTGAAGTAATCTTACCGATAATAATAACATAACAACCCTCTTTCAAAATTTTGAAACTATGTACTGACTATAAATAGGGTTAAGGGGACATACTATGAACATTGTTTTCATTTTTGAAAAGGTTAAACAGAAAATTCATCTATAAACCATCATAACTTACGGGCACGGGGGTGATCAGCTCGTTGTACCCTGTATTGATCAAAAATACATGCAAGAACGATGTTATCGTTCACTCTGTCCACCTTAGGGGCATAAAATTTTTCCCATGTAAGGGAAGTTCATACTTGTTGGGGTTCCAAACCAAAGCAATTCGGTTGGATAATAATAAGGTTTTATCTTATTCAACAATAATCTATAATTCAACATATATATATATATATACGGGTAATTAACAAAGGTGTATCAACATGTGGTTAAATGCAATGATTATCCAAATGGGGACACTTGTATAACCATTTATAGAAATTATCGAACATAATATATATCTGAATTACCATATACTAACATGTTGATAATCAATGAGCGTATATAATATAGGGTTAATAATCTGTACAGTAATAATATAATTCTGAAACAATCTTACTCATGTCCACTGCATAAAGAAAATGCAAAGGTAGGATACTTGCTTGATCTGATGCTTACAAAATGCAACTTAGTTTTATCTCTTATATCATGACCTATCATTAATCAGATCATTCGTTCTATTAGAATAATATACTATAACATATAGTACTGCATTTCGCAGTCAGCACATAACCTAATCACATTATCACACATGTTCAATAGTTATTACATCACAAACAAACATTAATACAGTCAAAATATCTAAGTCCAGATCAATTTCTGAAATATGTCGGTGTACCGACAGCTTTATCGGGTAATTATCGAGTCTAAGACTCTATTCTGTAACTCAATATCTGTAAATATCAGTCATATTATTTTAAATGACTCAATAAACATTTATTAATTTATCATGAATTTTCAAATACCGAAATCATTATTAAATGATTCAAATATCAAATAATTCTATTAACGCTTAATTATTATTAAACTATTAATGAAACCATTGCCAAAATATTAAAATTATTTATAATAACTCAAAATATTTTTAAAACATTTATATTACCCTTAAAACATTTAAAATCATTTTTAAATAATTACCATTAATATTAAAATATTAATGTACTATTTCTTAAAATATTAAAAGTCATTAAGTATAACTTAAAATATTTTTAATTCACTTAATATTATTAACCTTGATATTATTTAATTCACCTTTTAGTATTATTAGTTCACTAATAATACTTTTATTTGCTTACTAATATTATTAACATTTTAATAATATTTTAATACTTTACTAATATTATTAATCCTCTTAATAATATTTTAATCATGCATTAATATTATTACTTTAATAATATCTTACTTATTCTTTAGTATCATTAATCAATTAATAATACCTTTATTCATTACCAATAGTATTAATATTTTATTCATTTACTAATATTATTAATCATTTAATAATATTTTATTCCTTTACTAATGTTATTACATTTTTAATAACATTTTATTTAATCTCGAATATTATTATTTACATAATAATATTTTAATCATCCAATAATACTATAATTTAATATTATTAATCTTTTAATAATATTTTAATCTAAGATTAATACTTTAATCTAATATTTATAATCATTTAATAATATTTTAATGAAGCTTTAATCTTAATATTTTTATTTACTTAACAATATCATATTCTAATATTATTAATATCATAATAACATTTTAATAATTTATTTGATCAATAAATAATTTATTCTAATTGTTTAGCCCTTACAACAATACCACTTATTTAATATCCATAAAAGGTCATAAATAATATTTCTTATTATAAATTACCAAAATGTCCTAAAATAGTCATAATATTATATATTAGGAGTATTCAAGCATTAAAATCACATTTTTCTTATTTAAGACATCCTTTAACTATTTATTTCCTTTTATTCATAACTTCATCATTTTTAGGAAAAATACAAAACAGATTCCAAATATTCTTCTTTTCTGGGTTTAGACAGTATATGACCCAACAATGATCCCTAAATTTTCCTGGATCTTTAGAAAGTGATTTACTAATTTTAAAGTTCCCAAAACACTCGGATCTTGCTTCATTTTTCATAAATCGAGTTTTGCTCAGAAAATTTTGAAATTTTCAGGGTATACTCCCATAACATTTATGAACACACTTTAAAAATTTTGGATGTTTTCCATGTATACACTGTGAGCAATGCGGGTGTTAATATTTAGGAGTCCTTAACGGAAATAGCCATTACGCATAACCTATAAATCGAAACGTGTCCGTTATTTTTTCTACACGTAGATAACTTCTTAAGGTACCTCTGTGATATTTTCCAGATTTTTAAAAGACTTGAAACTATCTGAAACAGCCTTAAGAAAAATAGGGACAGTAGCTTTTTAGGGTTTTAAAACATTAAAACTCTATGTGGACTGTTTTGGGGAAAACAGCCCCCATGGCTTCAATACTTGCTAAATTTGTGTTCTACCAATTGGATTTACAAGATAACTCATGTATCTAGCACCCCCCCCCCCCCCCCTTCGACGGATCACAAATCCAAGTTGTAAAACTTGAGTTACACAAGATTTAGTGGAAGAAAAACAAGGGTTTAACCCCTAGGAGAACATATGCTCATTTTCTTCCTCTAAACCTTTGATCTAACACTCAAGATACTTAGTTCTATATATGATGATATGTAGAACTAGGGTATCTTGAGTATTAGTTCATAACCCCAACAAATCTTGCTATAACACAAAATAGAAGAAGAAGATGAAGATTTAGGTTATACCTTGATCTAGTAGCAACCTTCCTTGATTTACCAAAGTAATATATAACCTTAGGGTGCATTAATTAATCTAGCACACTCCTCTCTTCTCTACAAAAACCGAACCCCTCTCTCTCTTTTCCCTTTTTGTATTTTGCTAGCTTGGGAGAAAAAAATAGAAGAAGGAGAATAAGAGAAATGAAAATGTCTAGCAATTGAAATGTGTGATTTAACTAATATCCCCCATACTTTTGTTGTCCCTTGGATAAAAGGCTTCACCTTATCTATTTCAATTGAGCCTAATCATGTGATTAAGGGTGCTAAGTAGATTTTCTACCAATGGGAGATTGACACACTTGTACTTGATGTAAGAGTTACTAATTAAGGAACTTGATTAACTTAACTTTGTTGCCTTAAAAGGCCTAATATGGCCGGTCTCCTTGCCCCCATTATCTCCTCCATTTTTCTTTTATTTTAATGCACAAATTTGATTAATCAAAGGTCTAAAATACCCTTAATCAAGTGGGCTAAGTATTGGTTTGCATTTTATTTCTTTTGGGTTTCTCCTTTAATTGTTTTGGGACATGTAATGAACATAGTCTAACAATTTTAATATATGTTACCCAAATTATTTATTTAGGATTTCCATTCCCAATCTTATGAAATTTAATTACTTATACATGTGACTTTAGCTCATAACATAATTAGGTTTACTAGAAATAGGTTTAAAATTATTAGTCACTTGAAATAACAAGATTATCCACTTAAGTTAGTATACATATTAAATACTAACCCTTCTTTATTACCATAACCCTTAGGTTATTTAATTGTCTCACCTAATGTATAATTAGGTTACGAAGCATTCATTTAGGGTTTAAAATAAAATAAAATTAGTTCCTAAAATTTGTAATTAGAGTTTCACATTAATAAGGGTTTGTCACATAACACCATAATTGACCAACCCTTATCAGTCCACATATACAGTACATATGTATAGCACTGAAAAATCGAAATATAATTAATATTATATTATTATTCTCATGCCTTGATCAAAATCAAAAAAATTAGGGTTTGGATTCCGTATCTGATTTATTTGCCATTATTAATTAAGTTAAAATAATTAACTTAATAATCTGTACTAAACTTCATATAATAAAATAATTATTATAGTCATTCTAAAAATCATTTCATATATTATATAAATAATATATAATTATATTTTCATGGAAAATAATTAATAAAAACATTTCTATTATAAAATTAATTATGATAAGAATATAATTTATAATGATCAATAATTCTAAAATAAAATTATTAGTAAATATTCATATTTTTATTTATTACATAAATACATATACACATTATCTTGGCACATATTCCCCATATTTAAAAAAAAATAAAAAAAAGTATATGCAAAATTTCTAATTTATTTGTATAGAAAATATCGGGTTGTTACAGAATTATCTTGAGTTATTTGTTTAGTCTGTGTCTTCGATTCTGGGGACAGAATCTTTGTAAGTAGGGAAAAATGTAACGATTTGATTGTTTGAATTGTGATTGTGGGGACATAATTCTTGTAAGGAGGGAAGGATGTAACGATCCGAAATTTTAAATTATAATATGAAATATTTATTGAATAATATAAATATTTATTTGATGTGTCTATTGTTGAATTGATGAAATAAAAATTTTATTGATTTGATGGTTGTTAGTAAATATTTATGAATATAAATTTATTAGATAATATTCTAAATTAAATTAATTTATAATTTAGAAAATTGTAGTATATTATAAGATGTTATATTATTGTTTTGATTTAATAATTTAGATGGTTTATTAGATTATTACATAAAGTTATAATGAAAATTATAATTTTGTGATATTTGCTAAAATGCTATATTTAATTAAAATATAATATATGATTAATTTAATGGGTTAATGTTGGATATGAAAATCCAAATAAATAATATGTGATTATAAATTATAAACTAAAGTGTTTATTAAAATAAATTAAAAAGGGTTTAATTTAGTTTTTGCCAAACAAGGCTTAATATATTAATTCTTTAAAAATTAAAGGGTTTTGCCAAACAAAGCCTTATGGCTTTTGAATTTCTAATTTTTGAATTTAAATAAAATAAATAATTTAGATAAAATAAATAAAATAATAAATATAATATAATTATAATATATACGTTAGTTTTATAACTGTTATTTTATTAAATGGGCGTATTAAGATTATCAGTTTTATTTCCTACGCTTGTCTATCAGTTGAGTTTACACATTATAGCTATCAGTGTTTTCATTCTAGTTGCTAAGACTAAGAGAATTACAGAGAGAATTGAGAGAGTTTGAGAGTGAAACCTGAGAAAATTGTCTGCAATTGCAAGGTTGTGCAAGCTAACTTGAAGGTATGTTCACAACTTTGATATTATATGTGTTTATGAGTATCACGACAAAGTTTTGTTATGCTCTGTGAATTCCATTTCTTTCGAATTGTTGTTATGTAACTAAGTTATGGTGGTTATATGTGATATAATGCTAGAGTTTATGTTTAAACAAGAAATTTGTATGCTAAATTAGATTGTGATGAGGGAAGAAAATAATGTCAGTATATGTATTTTCATATGGTTCATGAAAAGTATCAATTGTAGTGGCCAATTAGTATGCAAAATTGTAAATTGAAGCTTGATTATGTTAGTTCATTAAGAAACGAGCATAGCGTAATTTGAATGGAGTGATTTGGCCAAGTATTGAATTCACAGTGATGATTTTTGGGATGAATATCAAAAATTGAGTTTTATATAAAAAAACATGGAATTTGAGAAATTAACCTAGCTTAAATTGTTGTTAAATTGTTTTAATTGGTGGAATATGTTCACAAATATGTTTGTGATAGTTCTATACCATTTTTACATGTTATTATTACTATTTGGTGGGTGAAATTCGTGTTAGTTGGCTTAAGAAAACTGTCGTAACCATGTTATGCAAAAGCGGAGTTTCATATGCGTGGCCAGTGTAGCGTAGTCTCTTGATTGCCAAATAGCTGTAATCCGAGATAAATCGACGCAGCCACGCCATAAGACTTCGTCACGAGATAGTGAAGTCTACTAATTATGCA
The DNA here is from genome assembly GCA_020205615.1 of Panax quinquefolius. Taxonomy (NCBI): domain Eukaryota; kingdom Viridiplantae; phylum Streptophyta; class Magnoliopsida; order Apiales; family Araliaceae; genus Panax; species Panax quinquefolius. The sequence goes on from CM035154.1 coordinate 97,138,450, forward strand.
GACTTTGGACGTTCAATGTAACTTAGCTTAATGTTAGGTTAATGTGAGAATCATGTAGCAACAAGGTTAAACAGAGTCATGTTAGGTGGATTGTAAATTCAAAGTTGTAAAAGTGATTAGTAAGTTACGAACGTGTTATGCGTAACTTAGTTTATATAATGAATGTTAGATAAGTGTTGTGATGTTAACACTTGGGAATTCTGAAATATATATGGTAGCATAAGACTTGTGCTACAATAACAAGTTTAGCTAGTAATGCGTTTTATATTAAAAAGTGAATATTAGTATGTCTAATAGATGTTGTGGTTTTAATACTGTGTATAGGTGAACGTGAGTTTTAATATTTTAGCTTACGCTCGTGGCAAGTTTTCTAACTCTACACTTTCGTTGAGCTAGTTCTATTGTTACATTGTGTAACTTTATTCTTTTGATTGAGCAAGTTTCTAAACTTCTCTTTTTATATTCAGCAAGTTTCTTACTTTAAACTTTCATTAAGCGAACTTTTGTATTCCTAGTCATTATTTGAGCAAACTAGATATGACTTAAACTTTATTCGAACAAGTTTTGAATTCCAATATTTAATGGTGCATTCTAACTTGTTTATTGTTAGACAAGTTTCTTTATTGTCATTCGGATATTATGAATGCAGTTTTCTTGAATGCTAATTTCTAATGTTGAACTATCTTATTTCATAATGAGCAAGCTTTATTTTCAGGTTGCTATTACTTAATGTATATTCAGTAATTCATAGTCCTAGCTTAATTTTATTCAAGCGAGGTTTATTGTCATTCAATAGTTCTGCTTTGTAGTTATTTCTAAGCATGAGTTCAAGATATAGTTAGTTCACTTACACATATTCATTATTCCATATTATGTTATTATTGATCAACTATTGTGTTATCAAACACTATTGGTTCAACTAGTCCTCTAGTTGATGTTCGTTAAACTTCAAATTACCCTTAAAAGCTTATCCAAACCAAACTTTCTTTGGTGTGAACTTGTACTATAATTACTGAGATGAACAACCCTATTATTATTAGGCGATAATTTACGCTTAGTGTTGAAATGTTTGGGCACAATATATTGTACGAAGGGCTGATCCCCCTAAGTATGAGGAGTCCTTATAGTCTTATGACTATTAAAGTTAGAGTTGAAAGATTACTCGCAACTGTGGACATAGTTCATGGTCTTATGACCCTCAGTTATATATATTCCATATTTTGGATTCCAGTCGTTGATTTTCATTGATAGAGTACTATTCAGTTTTGATGAGCCTATTGTTGGTAGTTATTATTATTATTCTTCTGTTGATTCATTGTTATATCCAGTGAGCAATTGTTTTGCTCACTCTTACATAAATATTATCATTGCAGCTAAAGTTGAGAAGGTAAATGAGCCTTCAACTAGCAAAGGAAAGGGAAAAATGTACAAGTGATGCAGACTTGTAATTTTATTTATTGTGATGATCATAGACTTTTAAATAATGATGTGATGTAATAATTTTATTTCCGCACTTATATGATGTTTAAAGGTTAGACAACCTGGGATGTTTTTAAATTTAATGATGTAACCCTATTTAGAGGGAGGATTATGGTTTAAATATTATTTTATTTGGGTAGATAGTATGAATGTATGGATAGTGAGCACCAAATCTTGTGGGAATGAAGTACCTAGATTTGGGGGTGTCACAAATAATACCTAAATACCGGAGACATAGTTTGTGGTCTTAAGACCCTCAGATATTAAACTCGAACTTGTTTTCTATTTTTATTCGTAGAACAAGTTCATTATTGTTCAGCATTCGTTGTTCATTCTCATGTTGTTATCATTGCTACTTCCTATATGTTGGAAGAAAGCATATTTTGATTTGATGTTTTAAAGTAAATGCTCATGATTATATGTAAAGTCCTTCAAGGAATATATGTACAAGGACTTAGTGATAGATCAAAATTGTTAGGTTGATCTTAGTCGTTAATGTTCACTTGTATAGATAAAGAGATAAAAAATGTTAGGTTGATCTATGACTAGAAAGAAATAGATAGTCCTTGAAGAGAATCGTAGTCTGTCCAGCTGATCAACAGAATGCAGAAGCTAAGGCAGGGTCGTAGAGCCAAGATGATCGTAGTGTATCTATCTTGAAGGGCCTCTCTAGAAATCGTAGAGTGGTCCAGACATTTGCCGAAGCTAACTCAGATATCGTAGTATGCTCTCGGAAATGTAGAGTCTGCAAGACGAGCAAGCAAAGATTGTAGTGTGGAAAGATCGTAGCATGAAAACCCTTGAAAGAAATCGTAGTGTTTTATTCAGACCAAGCACACATATAACAAGACACCACGATATGCATCGTAGAGTATCATCTGTCTTGTGTCAGAAGCATCTAGCCCTATCTTTTGTTTGGAAACAAATTCCAACAAATGTGGAATGGGTTTTGAACGTTGAAGCACTCACCAGTCCCAATGGTACAAAAGATATCTTTAGTATTGATCAAAAGGAATGTATTCAAGAAGCTAAGAAAAGGACCATTGGGCAGAGGAAAACAACTTTTCAGGTGTTAGGTGAGAAAGCAGTCTGCTGTGTCAGTGGGCCAGATTGCAATTCAGAAGATGTGCAGAAAAGTCTCCATCAAAGCTCAGAAATGTCAAACGCATTTAATGCCTCATCAGATGACTTCAACGGATAGATTTAAAAAGATTACATATATACAGAACACAAACAGATGAGAGAAGCAAGCAAGCATTGAACAAAAACGCACAAGAACACTCAACACTTAACTCTACGATCTGAGAAAAAGAGAAAGCTTGCTCAGCTACTCAGTTCTTTCGAACAAGTGCTTAATAGCAACTGAGTAGCACCAATCACGATCTCAACAACAACCAATTAACTGAAGTGAGAGTTCCAAGTTTGAAGGACTTGAAGAGTTCTAAGTGAACTGTGAAGAACTAAATCTGCTGGACTTAAAAAGTTCAAGAGTGAACTAAGAAGTGCCTAGACTACTGGTCTACAGGGAATCTATGAGATGCAAGAAGTGTAACAGACATCCTTAGCAGATTTCCTACTCAAGGAGTAGAAGAGTGGATTAGGAGCTTTAAGTGCTCTGAACCACTTAAACTGCTGTGTCCATTATAACTGCTATAACTGTCATAACTGCCTCACTCTCATTAACTCAAGATATCTAAAAGAAGGTTTATCAAATACCCATTCCACTGTGCATTAATCACCATCATACTAACTAGTTTAAAAGAAAAGTTTTTAATTATCTATTCAACCCCCCTTCTAGATATCTATTGTGCCTCCGAGAACTAACAATTGGTATCAGAGCAGGTTCTATAAGATAGCCTACAAAGCTTGAGTAGATCCAATGGCACACTTACCTAGTGAATCAAAGACTGGAGGAGGCAGCAAATCACCGATGTGCAACAAAGATAAATTTGCTAACTGGAAGGTTAGGATGCAAGCTTACATGGATTCAATAGATGAAGATCTATTTGAAACTGTTCAGGATGGGCCCTATGTTCCCACAAAGCTTGCACCAACTATAGATGACCCAAATAGAATACAGATCAAGGTCAAAGAAGAATGGACAGAAAATGAGAAGAGAGCTGTCCAACTTGACAAAAAGGCCAAGAACATCTTATTCCAATCCTTAGAAGATGATCTGTTTGAAAATGTGGTCAACAGCAAAACCACAAAGAAGGTTTGGGAAGCATTACTCATTATGTATGAAGGAACAAAAGAAGTCAGAGGAAACAAACAATCTCTCTTGACTCAACAATATGAGATGTTTTCTCACGTTCAAGGAGATAACGTCACTGCAACCTACGAGAGATTTAATGTTCTGCTCAACTCTCTACGAGCCTGTGGAAAGATCTATCCAAACAAAGATCTAATCATAAAGTTCATGAGAGCCTTACCAAGCAAGTGGGATGCCAAAACCACTGCAATTAGAGAGTCAAAGAATTTACATAAAATGACTGTTCAATAGTTGTATGGCAACCTTCTCACATACGAACTAGAGCTAACTCAACGAGCAGAAACCTTGTCTGAAGGAAGAAAGAAGGATAAAAGTGTTGCTCTCAAAGCAACTGAAAACACCTCTAAAGTCAACACTGAAATTGATTCTGACTACGATGAGGACCTTGCAATGCTGGTGAAAAGACTAAGAAGGTTCATGCGACAAGGCAAAACCAGAAAGCCAAAGAAAGTCAACAACTACAGCAGCCAGGAGCAAATGAATGACCTATGCTATAATTGCAAGAAACCTGGTCACTTCATTGCCAATTGCAACAAACCTCTCAGAGAAGAACTCAAGAAGAAATCACAATCAAAGAAGGAATACAAAGGCAATAAGAGGCCTTAGAAGAAAGACAAAGGCCTTGTAGCTGGAGGATCATGGAGTGACTCAGACAATGACTCAACTCTAGAATCTGGAGATGATGAAGATCCTAAAATGGCAAATCTTTGCCTGATGGCCAAAAATGAAAGGTACAAACAGAACTCCAGCATACATGAAGTAAGTATCGATGAGGTATTTGACTTCAACTCTCCTGATGTTGATATTGATGACCTAAGAACTGCACTTCATGGTATAACATCTGATCTGCATCAATACATGAAGTGGTTTAGAGTTCTGTCTAAGGATTATTCACTTCTTCAAAAGGAGAAAGAAAAGATTCAAGAAGAACTGGAAACAACCCTTCTAAGTACTAATTCTCTTTCCAAGTTTGAAACTGAGAATAAGCTCTTGAGACAAAAAAATGAGCTCAGTGCAAAGAGAGAGTCAAGTCTAACCTCTAAGATTGAGTATCTAGAAAAGACAATCTCTACATGGAATAAATCCTCTTCATCCATGGACTCCTTAATCTCTAACCAGAGAAGTATCTCTGATAGAACATAGCTAGGCTTTGGGGAATCTACCTCAGAGTCATGTGTGGAAAAAGCAAAGAAAATTAATACTAGTAATGCCTCAGGTTTTAGTAGAGGCATTATATTTGTGAAATCCTCACAGAAGGTTGAGCCTATCAAACCCTGCTCAGCTGATTCAATTCATATTCCCAAGAGGAAGGGATCTCATGCCGGTTTGGGTTTCAGAAAAGAGAAGAGTAACCTAGCTGCTACTAACCAACCTCGAAGGATCGTAGAGTTCAATGAGATCAACTCTACGAACCAACCTGGAAGGTACAGTAGAAGTAAGATATACTCCTCACAAATCATGAAACACGAGAACACATGGAATAAGGAATATCAGCTTAACAGGAGGATGGCCAATAACCAACAAAAGTCCAAATGGAGGAAGACCTTTCACACACATACAAACATTCATCATATCAAATGTTTTGTGTGCTACAGAACTGGCCACAAGGCTGCAAAATGTTATTTCAATTCCATGCATGTGAGACCCAAAATCAAGCAGATTTGGGTCCCCATAGGCACTAACAATGTAGGACCCATGCAAGTATGGGTACCAAAATGAAGGTTTAATGTTATTACAGGAAAAGATCTCCACGATCACAACCTGGTATCTGGACAGTGGATGCTCAAGGCACATAACAGGGAACAAACCCCTTCTGTCTGATTACATAGAGAAGGAGGGTCCCTTGGTCGTCTTTGGAGACAACGGCTTTGGCAAGACAAGAGGCTATGGCTCAGCTGGAAATGGTGCAGTATCCTTCAAGAAAGTTGCCTATGTGGAAGGACTACAACACAACCTTCTAAGCATTAGCCAACTCTGTGACAAGGGTCATCAAGTGACAATTCTCAACAATCAATGTCAAGTCCGAGATCTGAAGACATCTGCTGTAAAGTTAACCGGAATAAGAGAAGGAAATGTCTACACAGTAAACCTTGGAAAATTAAGCTCAAACTATGTGTTTTGTGTCTAAAGCATCTGAAGAAATGAGCTGGCTATGTCCTCGAAGATTATCTCATCTTAACTTCAAAAGCATGTCCAAATTAGCTTCAAAAGATCTAGTTGCAGGCTTACCCAAGTTTAACTTCGTCAAAGAAAGGCCGTGCAATGCCTGTCAACTTGGAAAGCAGACCAGAAGCTCATTCAAGAGCAAAATCATCAACTCAATTGACAAGCCTCTGCAATTGCTACATATAGATCTTTTTGGGCCAATTCCAACGACATGCCTTGGGGGTAAGAGATACTCTCTGGTCATAGTCGACGACTACACCAGATTTACATGGGTGTTCTTTCTAACCTCAAAGGATGAAACAAGCTCCCAACTGATCAAGATGTTCAAACTGGTGATGAACGAGAAAGGAGAGAAAATCAAGGCCATAAGAAGTGATCATGGCAGAGAATTCGATTTCTCAGAAATGGATCAGTTCTACACAGACAATGGCATTAGTCACAACTTCTCAGCTCCACGAACTCCCTAACAAAATGGAGTAGCTGATAGAAAGAACAGAACATTGATAGAAGTTGGAAGAACTCTGCTAGCAGCAGGCCATCTGCCTGAATACTTCTGGGCAGAAGCTATCAACACTGCATGCTACACTCAGAACAAATCACTCATACACTCTACGATTAAAAAGACTCCTTATGAACTGTGGAAAGGAAGAAAGCCAAGTGTCAGCTACTTTCATGTCTTTAGTTGTGCATGCTACATTCTCAACAATGGAAAGCCGTACTTGACAAAGTTTTAACCAAAGTCAGACGAAGGAATCTTTCTTGGATATGCCACAGACAGTAAGGCCTACAGAGTGTTCAACAAGAAGACACTAAGTGTTGAAATCTCGATTCACATCATCTTTAATGAGACAGACTTAGACCAAACAGTGTCCCAAGACACTACGACCAACAGTTCAGACGCTATGAACGAGGTCGTCGAGCTCAACACTACGATCGTAGTACTAGACAGTGAAATCATTGAGCAAGGAAATGAGATCGTAGAGAGACTTATGCCAGACGACGAACCTCCACACCAAGAAAAAGAAATAGATCTTTAAGATCTAAGACAAGAAGGCATAAGAACAGATGTCCCAATAGGAAGCAGATGGGCAAGAGATCACACTCAAGATCTAATCATTGGAGATCCGAGTGCAAGAGTCAAAACAAGAACTGCCACCCAAAATGAATGCTTTTATCTAAGCTTCCTATCTTAAATGAAACCAAAGAAAATTGAGGATGCTATGGAAGACTCCAGCTAGATAGAGGCCATGTAAGAAGAACTTAATCATTTCGAAAGAAGCAAAGTTTGGAGATTGGTTCCAAGACCAAAGAACCATCCTATCATTGGAACCAAGTGGGTTTTCAGAAACAAGATGGATGAAGATGGAGTGATAACCAGGAATAAGGCTAGACTAGTGGCCAATGGTTACTCTTAAGAAGAAGGCATTGATTACGATGAGACATTTGCACCTGTTGCCAGACTAGAAGCCATCAGAATATTTCTTGCCTTTGCTGCTCACATGAAATTCAAGGTCTTTTAGATAGATGTCAAAAGTGCATTTTTGAATGGTGAACTTCAAGAAGAAGTTTGTGTAGAGCAGCCTCCAGGTTTCATCAATCCATCTCTTTCTAATTATGTCTTTAGATTAGACAAAACCTTATATGGTCTTAAACAAGCACCTAGAGCATGGTATGAAACACTAACTAGCTTTCTTATTGAAAATAGACTCACTAGAGGTAGAGTAGATACCACACTATTTCTTAGAAAGCATAAAGACAAAGTCCTATTAGTTCAAATATATGTTGATGATATTATCTTTGGATCTACTGATGAAAAGCCATGCAAGAGATTCTCCAAGATTATGCAGAGCAAGTTTGAAATGAGCATGATGGGTGAGCTGAACTTCTTCCTTGGACTGCAAGTAAAGCAGACTGATGAAGGAACCTTCATCAACCAAGCCAAGTACATTAAAGACTTACTTAAGAAGTATGGCATGGAGTCAGCCTTTCCCATGAAAACCCCAATTTCTCCTACAACCAAGCTCGACAAAAATGAACAAGGTAAAAGTATTGATATAACTCAATACAGAGGTATGATAGGCTCTCTTTTATATCTAACTGCAAGTAGACCAGATATAATGTTTGCAACATGCATTTGTGCTAGATTTCAGGCTAGTCCTAAAGAATCTCATTTAACTGCTGTAAAGAGGATTTTCAGGTATCTCAAAGGTACACCCCACTTAGGGCTTTGGTATCCCAAGGAGACCTCATTTGAGCTAACAGGATACACAGATGCTGATTTTATAGGCTGCAAAATTATAGAAAAAGTACAAGTGGCACCTGTCAATTGCTAGGAAACAGACTTGTGTCCTAGTTTAGCAAGAAGAAAAATTTAGTATCTACTTTAACTACAGAAGCTGAATACATTACTGATGGCAGTTGCTGTGCTCAGATCTTATGGATGAAAAATCAACTAGCAGATTATGGGTTTGAATTAAAATCCATACCTATTCACTGTGATAACACAAATGCAATTGCTATAACTCATAATTCTATCATGCATTCTAGGACTAAGCATATAGAAATAAGGTATCACTTCATTAGGGATCATGTGCAAAATGGAACTATATCTTTACAATATATCCCTACTAAAAATCAATTTGTTGATGTCTTTACAAAACTTGTAGTTGAATCTAGATTTAACAAGTTAATAAGTGAGCTAGGCATGCTTAACTTGCAACCATGAAATATGCTCTAGTTTGTGCTAACCATGCAGATTTAAAGGCTATATTCGAAATCATAGACATGATGAAATGAAGTCCACGATCGTAGAGCTGAAATGTCATAAAAGAACGATCGCAGTACAGACTCAATGATAGCAGAACTTCATCAACAAAACCAAAGAAGCACCCTATGATGATCAAGTACAAAACAAAGCAATCTCTTTGATAAGAGCCTCAGGGACAAACCTAACCCTTGATTCATTTAATAAGGTTGGCCCTTCCTGAGCTATCTTAAACCAAGAAGAATGCTAAGTCAAAAGATTCATCACAAGGACTCGGTCAGACTCGACGATTGATATTCAGACTCGACGATCACAGGTCAGACTCAATGATTGCGGCTTTCGGACATGAAAAGCTGGCCGAGCAGACTCAACGATGGTAGAACAGACTCGACGACTCCAAGGACCATCTCAATGATCGTAGTCCTCTCGAATAACATATTAGCCCTGAAGAAGTCAAGGGCAATTCAGTACAATCCTTCTCAGTCAAATTCGTAGAGCCAAGCAGAATTCGACACCTGTCCCACTAAGCAAAACGGAGAGAGGGAAGTTACTTGTACCATTTGAAAGTGCCTTTTTGAAAATCAGAAGTTCAGAAGCTTATCTGTCTCCTTATCTCTGCAAAAAGAAACCCTAAACTATCAAGCTCAATCAATCATACACTCTGCAAAGAAATTAATGGCAACCTCTAACGTTATCTCTGGCTACAGACTCTGCTTTGATGAGTTTAAGACAGCTGAACCCCAATTTCACAAGACTTTGTCATTACTGCAGAAGGTGGGTCTCAAAGAAGCTTTGGGTACAAGCACATTGATCTACCCGAAGCTGATAAAAGAATTCTACAATAATGGTGTATTTGAAAACAACACCATCACTGCGAAATTTAGGAACGTAGAAATCAGATTAAAGGCTGAGGACATCAATCTAGCCCTAGGTCTCAAACCTGAAGGGAATCCATCCATAGATGGCATAGACTTCCATAAGGGACTCAAAAAGATGCATCACAAGAAATCACTATCTGCCAAAGGATATAATAAGGAGTTTCCATAGAGGTATGAATTTCTAGCTGATATTGTTGGAAAATGTATATGTTGCAAGAGCTCTGGTCATGACTCTGTAAATGAGGTGCAACTAAAGCTCATGACTACCATATGTTATGAAATACAACTTAACTATGGGGCTCTATTATTGAATGGATTGGGAAGTGGTTAATCAGCTCAAAGAAGACGAAGAGCTCTCAAAAGATGCTCTATGGGCGATTTATAAGCATCATCCTACAAGTTACTTTGGGTGACAAGATTGAGGACGACGAAGGAGAAGCCATTAATCCAAACCAGCGAATGACCCAACAACTATTCAAAAAATGGAAAAGGAATCCAACTGAAAATGTGCAGATGATGTTTGAATCCAGTGGAAGAACTGGTGAAATAAAGGAATCAGGAGTGACAGGAAATATGTTAGTTGTCAGAGAATCTGAAGAAGAAGAAGAAGAAGCTAGCAAGGAAGAACCCATTGCTTTGATCAGAAAAAGTAAGGGCAAAAGAAAGCTGAAAGCCAGAACTACAGAAGAGCCTCTAGGATCAACTACCGATAAGCCCGTAGAGTCCTCAGACATTGAGACTCTAAGGATCCTAAGAAGGAAGCAACAGCATGCTGAGGCAGAAGAAGATAGAGCTACCATATCTCAGCTATTAAGGAAGAATAAAATTAGCCACAAGTCCAAACAGCCATCAATCTCTTCGATCATAGAGTCTCTACCGATCGCAGAGACCAGACCAAAAACATCAAGTAAGGAAGTAGCTGAATCAAACATTCTGGTTGATCAGCAGAACAAAACTGAAGTCCAAGAAAGTCCTGAGGTTGTGCCTCAGCCTAGAAAATCAAGAAGAAAACTGGTCAAGAAATATTTTCTTGTCAATGAAGAAGTACTAAAGAGGGGAGACAAAAAATTGGTTGCTGAAAAGGAAACAACAAATGAAAGCCAAAAAGTCAAAGCTCAAATTGAGGGGGAGACACCTGAAGATCTGATAGAGAATACACCTGCTGAGGGGGAGATGCCTGAAGCTCCCATCCTAGAAAGTGCTCCAGTTGAGGGGAGCTATTGATAATACAAGAAGATGATCAAGTTAAGGGGGAGGCTCATGACATCTCTATGACAGAAAAGGAAGTCCCTGCAAGAAATGAAGAAGAACCAGTGCAAGAACATTATAAGGCCATTGAGATAATGGAATCCTCCAACGAAAGCAGAAAAGAGGATGAAGGGGACGAGGTCGAGATTATAGCTGTGGGCATTGATGGGTACAGAAGAGCCAACTATGAGCAACTGTTTACATATCTACCTATAATGCCTTTCCATCAAGCTCAAATTCTAAACTCTTGGAGTCACATGTTTTGGAGCTTCAAAGAATATCCGGCCATCTCAGTGCTAGCTAATGTGTAAGACCCCAACTTATTAAAAATAAAATTGAATTTCCTCTATTTATTATTTTGAAATAGTAAGGGTTGATTTGATTAATGTGGTTAGTTATGGGTAAAATGCGCAAATATTTCAAATAAGCAAGTGGTTATAAAATAATCATTGCTGTCGGGGAATATTCGTTTAGTCGTGGAATATTCTTACTGTCGGGGAATATTCGTATGATGGCGCAGCCTTGTGTGGGCCCCATAACGGAAAGCGATTGTATGAAGAAAATGACAAATATAAGTTGTTTATAATTAATGGTGTAGTTGTTACCGTTAATACTGTTGGAATACCCGGTGGTTAAAACACAATAGCACACGGTATTGCACCAATTATTGATTCTTACGTAAGAAGGCACTACTCAATAATTGTTACAATAATTACTGTTCAATATTTTATTTTACTGATTCAATAATTACTACGTTGATATTTTATATTGTTGTTGTTTCAATAATTATCACTACACAGTATTTTCCATTATCAGATCAATAATTCATATTATGAGAATAATATTATTAGATAACATTATTGGTAATGTCTAGAAAGTTCATCTAAGGAGAGGTTTGGTCACCTAATTGCGCCCAGGTAAGGAGAAATCCTTATTGGAAAGCCCCCTCTTTCTAGGAGAGGCACTGGTTGCCAGTTTATTGATTTTGTAATATTATTTGTGAATAATTAATTATTGATTTATATGATAAGAAAAATATTCATTTTATGTGGATATAGATACAGAAAATTTTAAAGTGACAATTGTTGAAAAATTAATATTTTATCTTTTCTGATAAATAATTCATTTAAAAATATTATTATATTTTAATAATATAATAATGGTGATATTTTACAATGAATGTGTGATATATGAATAAATGAGGAGGAAGAGTATTTTTGTTATAAAAAAAGTTTAAAATATGTTAAAAATGTTTGTGGGCTCCACTTTGTGACTGAAATTGGATTATAGCCCGTAAAATCGTCCGTTTGTTAATTTCGATCAATTTCTATTTGGAATTTGGAAAAACTTTCTTCTGCAAAGTTGTAGAGAATGGAATTTCCTATGAAAAGGACATAAGGTTTGAATTTTTATGATAAAAAGGCTATTTATTATGAATTATTGAACTTCCGAAGTTCTAGAATAATTAATTTTTGAAGTTTTAATTATTTTTTTTAAAGAAAAACGTTTTTGGTGAGTGTCCCACATGTGATATAAATGTGTTAAATGGCTGAAATCAGATTCAAAGTTGTGCGTAGGAATTTTGATTAAAAATAATAATATTATATTAAATTTTCTGTTTTGGTGTTCTAAGCATTTTCCTATAAATAGGGTGCTTAGGTTAGAATTGAAAATCACACCAGAAACTGAAGTTTTCTCTTTCTATATTATCGAGCGTATTCTTGTGAGTATTTTGATACTTTGAGTGTTGCTATACGGTGCAAGTTCCCTTCAACACTATATCCAGTATTCTAGTCAGAAGTACCGTCTTTTTAAGGTAAGGGATATTATTTTTTTTAAATGATATTATTTCTTCTAATATCATTATGTCAGAATATTGATAAGATTTTTCTTGTGAAATTCTTGTCTTTTAGTGTCAGGGTTACCATTCACGTATACGACACTATTCACGTATACGACACTATCCACGAATGTGATGCCCCCAAAATTAGATATTCATCACCCATCTTGAGTCACCAGATACATGGTACATAAATTCAAATACAACTTAATTATACAACTGTCGTGCAAAATACGACGACATATATACTGTAAGTTTCAATACAAATATTGTAACGTATATAATACGACAATATTCATACTTAAATTAATACATGTCATATAATGTACAGTAGCAAATATTTCAAGTCTCCAAAGGGACACGAGAAGATTTATGTTCTCTTCATTTTACTGCGGTGCACTTTTGACGCTTTCAGGGTCGGGTTCTCATCACCCTATTGTTGTTCACCAAAAATAATTATTAAGTGACATATAAAATATGACACACACATATTAGGTCCTCAATACAATTATATATTGCATGTCATGCCATAGTGAGGACTACTAATGTTATCATCTGGACTGTCACTCCATTCCCCGACTCATCTCAGCTATATTCTCATTTCCTAAAGAGAACAATGAAAGAAAGGGTGAGCTTAACTAGCCCAGTAAGAAATATCATGACTAAAGATAATTACATTATCAATAGTTTTCATCAATAATAACTCAGAGATTTAGAACACATGGTAGATGATAAAACTTTTCAACCATAGATGCAGCGGAGCGAGCAATCCATTAAAAGAGTCAAATAGACCATCAGGTCTATTATCTTCTCCATGTTAAAAGTCCACCAATAATGTTTTATCCTTGTAACATCAATCAACAATTCATGTCCATAATCATATGAATAACTCATAATCATAATTGTGATTCTGAATTTCTTTTCGCACCCAGGACGAAGATAATTTTCATCACCTATCTTCACCTAAAATATCAAAAATTATGGTTATACCAAATCACAATTCTTGCTCATAATCACACTAATAAATTCATCTTTGCATTACGACCAAAGATATTCAACTGTAAAACCAATACTGCTGAGACTCAACTTAATAAATAATTCACATCATCGAATCACCCCTGCACTACGGCCAAGGATATTCGTTAATATAACATCCATGAATTATCCATGCACTACGGCCAAGGATATTCATTATTATCACATCCATGAATTAATATTTCATTGTTGAGACTCAGCTTAATAATTAATCCACATTATCGAATCATCCCTGCACTACAGGCCAAGGATATTCTTTAGTATCATGACCACAAATTATCCATGCACTACGGGCCAAAGATAATCGTGTTTTCATCAACGGTCCTGATCATGCTATAAAACAATTCATCTTTGCACCCTTGGCCGAAAAGAATCCATAGCCATAATCATACCAAAAATTGTCCATCTATGCACTACGAGCCAATGAGGATTTTTTCCACATCATTTGTAACATTACGGTCATGATTATACCGAATAATCACTGGTCATAATCATACCAAGTCCATCTATGCACTACAGGCCATAGATGACTTTCAACATAATATAAGCATGAGGATGATGACAATGATATAAACATTAATCCAACGAAAATAAGGATAAATATTAAAGACTTTAAATTTATCCAAATATTATCAATCACTTAATAAAATCATAATCTAATATTGTTAATATTATAACAATATTTTAATCAATTCTTAAACTTATAAACAATTTAATTTAATTGTTTACACTTTACCAAATAATGCATTTAATCATTCAAAAATGCCATACTCATAAGATTTCATTACCAATGATCAAATTATTCATCAAAAATCTGCACATATCTTATATAGGATTCCAAGTCATAAAATCCTATTTTCCAACTTTGTTACTTCATATAACATATTTAACTCATATGTTCGTAACTAAACTATTTTCATGAAAAATACCAAATTAGTCCCAAAAATATTTCTTTTCTGGCATATAGTAGAATATAGTCCCATAATGAACATATATTTTTTCAGAATTTTTAAAATTCATTTACTATTTTTCAAAAATTAATTTTTAATTAATTCCTTAAGAAATTAGCTACCTCAAGGTTAACTCCAAAAATTCCCAAATCTTGGCAGGATCTTACACATGTTAATGTGAGCTTCCAGTTTAAATTTCATGGTCATCGAAGTTATAGAACTCTGGTTATAGCGTTTTTCATCGGAAAAACCTAAATATTGAAATAGTCATAACTTGCTCATTTTAAGTTGGAATGAGCTCATTTTTGGACAGGAGGTACTTTATACCATATAATTTCATGTCCCAAAAGGCCAGAATTTTTCTCACAAATTAAGTGGCTGAACAGCCCTTTTAAATTTATGGACAGTAGCATTTTTGTAATTTACCTCTAGAACTTGACCTTACTCAAAAATTTGAAATATAATAGGAGATATGGTCAATTGAATTTCATGTTCTATTTTCACCAAAATCTGATTTTCAACCCTTTGTGTTTTCTAAGAAACTTTCATGTTTTCACATAATAACCAACATAACTCATCATAACACTTACTAATACTACATATACCCTTGATTTTCATCAGTCCAACGCTTTTATTATGACCTTCACATAATCCACGTAAACAGATCATTTCCATAATTTAATAAGGAATGAATACAAAGGATCATTCACCATGCATGTGATAATCCACATAGACAGGTTATTCCAAAAGAATAATAAAGAATGAAATAATGAAGGATTCACCATGCATGCGATAGAGACCATACAGCATAAAGTTATTCCCAATGTAATAATAAAGAAGCGGAACCGAGTCAGCGTGATCCGCGACCGGATGTGATATTCTAATGTAATAATAAAGAACGGAACCAAGGTCAGCGTGATCTCTGACCGACTGTGATATTCCAATGTAATAATAAAGAACGAAACCGAAGTCGTGCAAAATTCGCGACCAAGCGTGATATTCCAATGTAATAATAAATAATGGAACCGGTCCCGTAGAACGCTACGACAGGATATTCCGACAAAATAATAAAGAACAGAATAATAGAAGAATTTCACCATGTATGTTGTACTTTGCATATACAGGTTATTCCAACATAATAATAAAGAATGGAATAATAGAAGAATTTCATCATGTATAGGGTAGTCCGCGTATACAGGTTATTCCAACAGAATAATAAAGAATGGAATAACAGAAGTTCTCTTCATGAATACGAAAGAATAATACCCCTTACAGGTATAACAAATAATATCCCTTACCTTGGAAAGAAATTGAATACTGGAGTAGAGAGGTAGCAGACTTCTCTTCTTCTTTCTCTTTATAGCTTCTCCCTCTATAATTTCTCTATAATAATTGCTCTATAGCTTTAGTGAATTGGTGAGAAATGAAGAAGAATGAGCTTCTATTTATAGGAAAATATAGTTTCGATAATTGCACGTTTTGGGGCTCAGAATATTACAGTATAATACCTTCCTCTTTTCCTTTATTTTTAATTTAGTCATGCAAGTATTATCAAACTTGCACCACCTCCCCTAATAGTAAATAATATGATTCAATAGTAAATCATGTCAATTAATAGTTCTAGACATGTGAAAATACGAATTACAGTATAGTACCTCCATCTATACCTCTATTTTTAACTTAGTCATGCAAGTATTATCAATCTTGCACCAACTCCCCTAATAGTAACAAGAATGTGAATCAATAGTACACACATGTGAACAAATAGTTATAATCATGTGAATTAATAACAAATAATTGCTCATTTATCTGGTTAATTACCCGATTGATCAATATAACCTCTAGACATCAATTATTATCGAAATAAATGTCGATTTCCACTAACACTAATAATCCCAACACAATGGAACTATTTTTATCAATAATATAAATTTTGAAATTTTGAAGTTTGTCTTTCTCGAAAAAGTCAACTGGTGACTTTTTGACCAAAAAGTTAATCCCAAAAAATTTTGTGTTTATAGTCCATTTTTACGAATTTCATCGTTCCGGACTCAAATATCACGTCCGCGTCTCCAAATTCAACTCTGAACTCAACTTCTATTTTTAATAACATTCATCATTAATATTACAACTCACAATATTTAACAACCAGGTCATTCCCAGGAAAGAGGGGGCTTTCCAATAAGGATTTTTCCTTATTGGCGAGCAATTAGGTGACCAAACCTCTCCTTGACAGAACTTCTAGACATTGTCAATATTGCAAATTATAATATGAATAACTTTGCCATCTCAATTATTTATTTAATAATATAACACATTGCAGATGATATTGTGACAATAATTGAATCAATAATATGAGAGATATGATACAGCAATTACTGTAACAATAATTGAGTATAACTGAGTGACTTCTCACGTAAGCATCAATAATTAATACCGTGTGCTACTATGCAACCACGCATATTACTGTACTTTTACTACCGGGTATTTTATGACAACTTGTTTACTTTGAAAAAAAAATTCACATATCACCCTTAACTTTAAAATTTATCCATTTAACCACTTACTAAATAGAATAAAAATTATAAAAATTAAATACTTTCATTTCAAAAAATTTGGGGTCTTACAACAAATACGGCACTATTCACAGAAAAATTAAACTTTTCGTTTTTTTGTCCAAGAGATCTATTATGGATACTAGCTTTGATTGTATCCATATTTTGATCATTCTTAAATTTTACTTCACTATAGTTATTTATGAAGTATTTTTGAACATGGACTGTTTAAAGTACGAATCCTTAATATTTGTTCTTTTATTTCACTGGATTCGTTTTCTTTAAAATATTTTTCATCATCCTCAGTCCTAAATGATGATATTATTGAATATCTTTGGTCTGTAGTGCAAAGATTAATGGTTTTCCGATGAATATCTTTGGCCCGTAGTGCAAAGATGAACAGGTGTTGAGATGAACATGACCAATCGATGAATATCTTTGGCTGTGAAGTGCAAAGATGAATATTTGATTCAAGATGTATATTGATTGATGTTATTACGGGTGAATAAAATATTGATGATGGACTTTTAAATTCATAGATTATAGTAGATTTCATTCTCACGTAACTCATCTATGAATTATTATTTCACGCAAATATTGATCTCAAAACTTGTTGTCTATTGTATTTTATCGATTTTTCCCTATTGAAGACTAACGATAATTTATTCTATATTATCTTAGTCATAATATTCTTTACT
The DNA here is from genome assembly GCA_020205615.1 of Panax quinquefolius. Lineage (NCBI taxonomy): Eukaryota > Viridiplantae > Streptophyta > Magnoliopsida > Apiales > Araliaceae > Panax > Panax quinquefolius. Next base: position 97,156,335 of record CM035154.1, read on the forward strand.
GGGCTAGTTGAGCTCACCCTTTTCCTTTTGGTTCCATTTTCTTCTCAGGAGGCGAGAATGTAGCGAGTTCTAGTCGGGGTATGGAATGATGGTTCTAGAGAGTTATTTTAGTAGTCCTCACCATTTTTGTAAAATAATGTATCAATAATTGTAATGAGGACTTATTTGAGTGTGGATATTGTCCAGATGACAATATTTGTATTTAAACTCACAGTTTATGTGTTGTTGTATTTTGCACGACAATGTATTAATAAAGTTGTAGTTACTTATGTACCATGTATTTTGGCGACTTAGAATGGGCGTTGTATACCTATTTTGGGGGCGTCACATAATGGATTCCCAGGAAGATTCAACTTTGCCAAGAAGTTACTCACAAACAACTCTTCCTCAAAGAATAAACCCAAGGTACTGTCTATCCCAACCCTCTTCAGAGTTAATCACTTGCCATCATCCTCATTTAATCAGTTTTATGAATTCCCACGATAGTTGGAAGTAATTCTTCATCCACTAAACCAATTTCCAGTTGCAAAATCCCAAAATTCTGTAACTGAGGAACCAAATAAGATCAACTTCATAATGCTCCCACATCCTATCATCTCTACGATCACTGACTCTAGGCCCATTGTACAGTCTCCACCTCAAATCGTAGAACCACCAAACTTAAACATCCAAACCCAGGCCCCTCCATCAGATTTTCCCTCCTCATCCAACAACAAATACTTCAATCTTGATCTTACCCTCTATTCATTGCAAGATCAATTCAAGAACACACCACCTCCTTCACAAATTCCCCAACTGAATGAAATTCTTTTAGAATTGTCCACGAAGGCTGAGGTGTCAGAAATGTCTGCGAAAGTGATCAAGGCACTCGATGAGAGTCTTGAAGATCACACTGCTCTTATTCAGCTGAGATTAACATCAATGATCAATGCTGCAAATAATCTTCCAAACTTCCTAAGCTATGAGCTCTCTAAAACTCTTAAAGAGATCATCAAAGAAATGCTTCAAAGCATAAAAGACAGGGATAACATTCACTTTCTCGCAGCTAAAAATCATCGGGATGCTGTCTTGATTGTACAGAAGACTCAGGAATCTCAGAACGATCTAATGATAAAGAGCTTTCAAGATAATATAGATTTCAACATTAATCATATCGACGTCGAGATTTTTATTTATCCCTTTTCGTTACTTGTTCTTTGGTGTTCTCATGTTAGGTGAGATTTTTTTGAAAAAACAAGTGAAAAAAGTCCAACATGTGTAATGTCGACGATTTCACTTTAAGAGTCGCCAGTTAGTAATTTTAACTGGTTGCACCAACGCAACAGAGAAAAGGTTTGCACATTGACCCAGTGATGTGACACTGCTAAACGGGTCTGTGAAATTGAGATTCATTTGGGTTCGGGGGCTTGATTATGCGGAGGGAAGGTGTTAGGCATCCCCCGACATCCGTGTTACCATGTTGAACGCCACTTTTCAAAGAAATTGTTATATGAATGTGTGTGTGTGTGTGTGGATCAATGTGCAATTATTTGAAAGTAGTGCGAGGCCTCGTTCACACCTATATACACAAGGTTTGAATTTTATAGGAAAATTCAGTTTTAACCAAGATATAGCAATGATGTTTTACAAAAGAGGTTTTTCAAACCCTGTGCTCAATAAGAATTGAGACCTTTTCATACTTCCATTTTATTATTAAATGTTCAGCTTATTTGCTTTTATTTTTGAGATGCGAGGCATCTGCGGGAAAATAATATATAGTAGTGCCGAACTCCTCATGGGCATGACAGCCATCCAAGGAAATTCAAACACCGTAAATAATGTACAAGCTGCTTAAAGCTGAAAATATCCATCACGAGAACCGAATCTAGATTCAATAGACTGAATTTGTGATCACATGATTCTGAGGCTCACATGATGTCGTAGTTTATATGAAAAGCAGTAAGCAGTTATATATATAAAAGCTGTAAATATATATATATACAGACATGATTAACCACCACGAAGCACCTCCATGGGGGATTAGAAATGTAAATATATAAAAGCGGTAAATATATATATATATATATATATATATATATATATATATATATATATATATATATGGACATGATCAACCACCACTTAAGCACCTCCATGAGGATCGTAAAAGTAAATAAAGCTATAAAAGGCTATCAACCGCCATTTAATTAAACTCGTGTGGGACTAAATGTAAATAAATCAAGAAAAGGCCTCAAGTAAACTCAGTTCGATGAAATATAAATATATATATATTTATATATACAGTCAGATCAAGTGCATACCCTTATCTTACTTATTATCAGTACTCCACCCCCTTTAGCGAGCGGACCGTGACGGTTCGATAAATATAATCGTAAATCTATACTTTTAGCGACACTATATGTTGTTCGTCGCTAAAAGTATGTACGACGGTTGTATACTTAGAAATCGTCAGTCAGTCCGTCGTTAAAGGGGGTGAGCACGGTGTGAGTAAGATAAGGGTATGCACTAATATATATATATATATATATATATATATATATATATATATATATAAAGCGAAGAAACGCATTAGGATATAAAACCTGTGCTCATCGGATATGTAAAAACAACAATATATATATATATATATATATATATATATATATATATATATATATATATATATATAAAAGCAATAAACGCTCAGGATGTAAAATCTGGGCTCATCGTATGTAGTCGACAACAGTTTATATATATATAGTATATATATATATATATATATATATATATATATATAAAAGCAAGTAAACGCTCAGGATATAAAATCTAGGCTCATCGATGTAGTCGACAACAGCTTTATATATATATATATATATATATATATATATATATATATATATATATATATAAAAGCAAGTTAACCCTCCGGACATAAATCTAGGCTCAATCGAGGCATAACTCGATAATGTTAGTCCATATATAAATATATATATATATATATACAGACAAAAATTAAAACCACGGACCGAAGTTCGGGCATACGCACACAACATGACTCTCAATGTGAAGAATATTGTGTGCAAAGATGAAGAGAAAGGCTTTATAAAGTGTGAGAATGCTTACAGTGGGCCGCTAAAGCAGGCTTCTATGACTCTAGATGGATAAACACTCAGCTCCTGCTGGCAAAAATATAGCTATATGTGAGCTAACAGGTGTTTAAAATGAGGAAACACTCAATATGGGGTGTGTACAGAGCAAATTGGACAGGGCTTCTTCGCCTTTTCTTTTTTCCAGAATGGCCACCCTAAGCCCTCTATTTATAGAGGGGGGAGCCACAGGTGTACCTGCAGCAGCCGCAGATGCACCTGCGGCTGCCCGGGGTGTCCTGGGCTCTGTGGGTCCTGCCGTCTTGAAGAACGTGCACTCGTGCACTATGATGTCTGCTCGAACTTGTAGAACTTCAATTCGAGCATCCAAACGAGGTATACAAGAACATCTTCGGACTACTTTTGTCGAGAGTTACGCAATGACATGGGATTAGAGGTTGTACGAAGTCAGGAAGAGGGGACCATGCCCATGGTCTTCAAGCTTCAAATTCTATCCGGTGTGCTGCCACGCATAATAGTCACTCGGGATTTGAAATCCTTGGCTCTTGTGGGACATTGTTGTATGTATATTGTAGACACTCAAAATTTTCTGCACTCCTATTCCTAACATTACAGGAGGGTAGATTTGTCTTTTGGAGATAACCCTGAAAGACAACTTACATCCATGCCGGATACTACCAGAAGTTCAGCTCTAACCCAGAACACAAACCGGGAACATCATCTCAACCCGGAACACACACTGGGAGTGTCATTTCCAATCTCGGAGATAACCCCAAGATATGCAGATCAAAAGACCGGTAACAATACCGGAGAGGACAGTCCTGTCTCGGCGATAACACCACAACGTTCAGTTCCAGTTCCAGAGACAACACTGGGAGTAGCAACCCCATCCTTGGTGATAGCCCCAAAGGATGCCATTGCAGTTCTGGCGATAACCCCGGAAATGCTTGTTTCAAACATGTGCGATCAACTTCAATCCAGATGGCAGTGAGGCATACAAACAAGCAGTCCAATCTCAGATGTAACCCTGAGCAACGTCTACTTTTCGCTTAAATCGGCGATAACCCTAGTGAGGAGTCACAACGTCATCTGTCCGCGTCAACAAGATGATATCGCGGCATACCAACAAGTAGTCTAATCTCAGCTGTAACCCTGAGCAACGTCTACTTTCAACTCAAACCGGAGATAACCCCGGTGAGGAGTCAAACGTCATCTTGTTCCTTCAACAAATGGCACGTCGTCTCAACACTTCATACATACATACAACAAATGTCCCGCAAGAGCCGAGGATTGCCAATCCCAAGTGACTATTACGTGTGGCAGTACTTTGGATAGAATTGGAAGCTTGAAGACCATGGGCATAAATCCCTCTTCTTGACTTCGTACAACCTCTAATCCATGTCATTACGTAACTCTCGACACAAGCGATCCGATGAAGTACAGATATACTTCGTTTGGATGCTCGGATTGAAGTTCTGCAAGTTTGAGTGGACATTACAGTGCACAACTGCACGTACTACGAGATTACAGGACCCACGAGGCTCGGATCCACCACGACTAGCTGAAGGTACAACTACGGCTGCCGGAGGTGTGTACTGCTGACCATTAATCTATAAATATAATTTGAGGGGTGACCATTTTGAGAGAGAGAGAAGGAAAAAGAGAGGAAGCCACATCCATTTTACTCTACATACACATCTTTTGAGTGTTTCCTCTTCTTTAAACACTAGTTAGCTCACATATAGCTACTTTTTATCCGGTGGGAGCTGAGTGTTCATCCATTTAAAGTCTAAGAAGTCTACTTTGGCAGCCCATTGTAAGCCTTCTTATATTCTATAAAACCTCTTTCTCATATATCACACCTTTGTTGTACACGTTGATAGTCGTGTGAGTGTGTGTTTGCGGGACTTGATTAAGTGGTTTTCATTACATTTGTATATATATATATATATATATATATATATACTAATATATGTATATATTTCGTATGTATGGATTAACATTATCGAGTTATGCCTCGATTGAGTCTAGACTTCGGTTTGGAGCATTTATTTATATATATATATATATAATATATATATATAGTACTACATGCGTATATCGATGAGCAATTGGATTTTATATATATATATATATTAATGCGTTTCGATGAGCTGGATTTTTATATATATATATATATATATATATATAATTATTTGTCGGACATATCCGATGAGCACTGGATTTACATCCGGATGCGTTTTTACTTTTATATATATATATATATATATATATATATATATATATATATATTACATTCTATCGGGCTGGAGTTTATTTTAGTGGCTTTTTCTGACTTTATTTATATTTACATCTGCTTGGAGTTTACTTTGTGGCGGTTGATCGCTTTTCTGACTTTATTTACATTTCGTCACTTTGGAGTTTACTTAGTGGCGGTTGATCATCATATTATATATATATATTTACCACTTTTATATATTTACATTTTCGATCCCCATGGAGTTGCTTTCGTGGTGGTTGATCATATATATATATATATATATATATATATATTTACATCTTTTATATATATAAGCGCTACTCGCTTTCCATACAAATTGCGAGTATCATGTGAGCCTAGGAATCATGTGATCACATGTTGATCTCTTGAATCTAGATTGGTTCCCATGATGGACATTTTTTATTTATGGCGACTTGTACATTATTTTACGATTGTTTGAGTTTCCTTGGATGGTATGTCGTGCCCATAAGGAATTTGACAACTCTTGTATATTATTTTCTCGAGGATGCTTCGCATCTCAGAAAATAAAAGCAAACAATAGAACATTTAATAAAATGGAAGTATGAAAAGGTCTCAATTCTATTGAGCACACGGGGTTTGAAAAACCTCTTTTATAAAATGTCATTGCTATATCTTGGTTAAAACTAAATTTTCTATAAAATTCAAACCTTGTGTATATAGGTGTGAAACGAGGCCTCGCTGTACTTTCAAATAATTGCACATTGATCCATACACACACACACACACACATTCATATAACAATTTCTTTGAAAAGTGGCGGTCATAGTGGTAACACGGATGTCGGGGTGCCTAACACCTTTCCTCGCATAATCAAGCCCCGAACCCTTAATGAATCTCGGTTTCTGAGACCCGTTTAGCGGTGTCAAATCAACTTTGGGTCGATGTGCTAACCTTTTCGGTTGCGTTGGTGCAACCGATTAAATACACTGTTGGCGACTCTTAAAGTCGATCGTCGACATTATACATGTCGGACCTTTTCACTTGTTTTTTCAAACAAATCTCACGTTAACATGAGAACACCAAAGAACAAGTAGCGAAAAAAGGACACTAAAAATCCGGCGTCGACGGTGGCGACTCTTTGGGGACTCGAAGAGGGCTTAAGGCATTATTACAAGCTTTTTAAAATTTTTATATGCTTGTGTGTGGTTGTTGCATTTACATTTTCGATGAATGTGTACTTAATGCATCTTACTTATTACCTTTGCTAAATATATCTATCTGTGATATTAGTGCTTCGCACATGTCATCATTTTGCATAAGCGGTGAGACACGTTGTATGTGAATGATATGTTGTGTGGTCCCTCCACCGAGGAGGCTATCTGTCGGTGTTTGATTACTGGACCCGTGGGAAGAATAATTCCCGGGGCTCGGGGAAAGGCACCACTCAGATTCGCTTCGGTTGAAAGAAAATAGGATTAACTTCCGTCGAGTAGATTGCGATGATTTGGGAACCTTCATCTTAGAAAAGCGCGAGAGTAACCCTAAGATAGGTCGACCCTCGATAAACCAAAGCAGCGGAGGAAAGTTTCTTCATGCTTTCCATTTTTAATTACTTGTAAAAGCATTTACTTGTAATTTTATTCCATGTTCATCCATATGTAATGGAAAATATGAAGAATATATCATGCATGACATGTTATCAATTAACAAACCCGGTTTTGCAGGACAAATTCCTAAAAGCGGACATGTTATGATAACATTTACATTTACCCTAAGACTAAACTACATAAGTCTTTTGTAGGGAAAGCAATTGGGCTGTTACCGCTCGAAAATCCAAAAAGGCCACAAGCTTCTGACCGATCATGTCTTCTTAGAGCAGTTTAATCTTGTTTAGGAGAAGAATTTGTGGATTGAGTAAACAAATCACGAGACTTGGTTGTTCTCTTTGAAAGAATTACACGATCTACTCGAGTGCGAAGATACCTACACATACAGAACCCTACACAAGGGGAGTCAAAGTGCGGAAAAACAATTCCGAACATCGGTTGGATACAACAACAAAGACCACGAAGGCACCCATCTCAAGGAGATCAGACAGCGGTGACATCGGGAAGAAAGTCCTTCAAATGGAGGAAACCATTCGTGTTCTCAAAGGATTGGAAACTCATGGCGTGTTTAATATATAGACCTTTGCATATTCCACGGTGTTCATTATCAGGAGAAATTTAAAGCCCACGATTTTGAGAAATATATGGCGGATTAGGGGATCCTTATACACATTTAAAGGTGTTCATTGGAGAACTCGGATCTTATCTTTGAGAATGAAAAGCTCGAATGCATTATTTTAGAAAAGTCATTTGGAGAAGCTTTGGTTCATGGTATGCAGTTAGATAACTCTAAGATCCATAGTTGGGAAAGAGCTAGCCCACGCCTTCCTCACTCAATCTGATTTTCAATCTCGGATGGCTCTGGCCGGTACCAAATTACCAAGGTCAAGAAATAGATCTAATGAGTCATTTAGAGTATGTATGCTCAAAAGGTGGGCGCCTTGCTTCTCAAGTTATTCCTTCCATGTGAGAATCGAAATGGTCATGACTTTCATAGATATATCTGAAGCTCCTTTCTATGAAAGAGTTCTATTTGGTATTGGCAAACCATTTTTTGAAATGATCAAACACGGCGAGATATTTGAAATGGGATTGAAGTCGGTAAAATTCAAGACCTAGCAGCTCTTAAAGGCATTCTTTGAGCACATCGGTCCGGATCTTATGGAAACAACCCCGGAGGGTCCATAAAAAAAAGAAGAGGATGTTTCCTTGATACTACAAGGACAAAAAGGCAATCAAGCATGCTTATGCGGAGGAGAAACTTCTCCCCTTTTCGGCACAATCTTGAACCCTCCATTACCTAAAAGTGGAGAAGTGAAGCGACCTCGAGCGTTCACACCCTTAGGGGACTCGCTCGAGAATATTCTTGCTCTTCCGATTGCTCGGAAGAAAATTACACATCTTCTTCCACCAATGACCCTAATGGGAAGGGTTTTAATCTACTCGGAAGTGTGCTTACCATCTTGGGGCACCCGGACATGATACTCAAGATTGTTGGGCCTTGAAGCATAAGATTTGAGATCTAATAGACAATGGTGAGATCGTGGTCACTAAACCCGATCAACCTCACGTGCAAGACAACCCTCTTCCTCAACACAAAAGAAGAGGTCAACATGATCGGTTGGAGCATTGGACATGGTTCCGATTCTCTTGATAAATCATCCCGACCCATCAAAGGCGGTGTTGACAAATGGGATTATGCAAAGTTCCGAGTTTACCGTGGAGCGAAAGATGAAAGCTCTTTGCAAACAAATTGAGCAATTGCGCGAATTGGTGACCCACCATCATCAAGTCACGCGCCGATTAATCAGCGAGGAGCATGCCTATCTCCTTCCATTTGTTATGAATGCTTCATCAACACCTTGAGAAAGCGAAGCTATGGAGGATAAGGTTAAAGCGAGCAAGTGCTAAAGCCCGTCGGGATTTCGCCGATAAAGGAATTCACCTATTTGGGCCAATCTATGGAGGAGATACTTCAAATGTTGATCAGCGAAGGAAGAATCACATTCCTTCTACCTCTAATCAATCCCCGCTTCGAGGCGGTTCAATCTGATGAAATGTGTCAATATCATTCACATTCGTGGTCACGACCACGGAAGAATCTTTGGGCACTCCGCCATCTCATTCAGAATCTTATTGATAGCGGTGTCCTGCAAATAGCGGATGATTACCTTTGTCTTGACTCAAGGATGGGAATACATGCCCTACCCAATGGAAGGATCGATGGCAGATTATATCAAAGTGGATGATGAGGCTGTTAAAGTATTTCCCATACAACCAATTCATCTTAAAGGTGACAATCCTTTGAAAGTGGCGCACACGAGCTAATTCCTTTACCTTGCGAGACTACTGACATCTGTTGTCGACACATAAAGTTCCATGGAATTATGGAGAAATTTGAAGGATCCACGTCTCATACTACTGCTACGATGTGAAGGAAAATCCTTGTACCTTCCTCGGCGGGTTATCAAGCCTATTTGCGAAGCAAAGGGGAAGTTGCCCATGGAGAAGATTGAAAAATTCCTCCGTACTATGGGCCACAATGAAGTCAAAGTGGTTTTAAGCTTGTGAGAAGCTCCACACCAGATTTCAATTCTGGACCTGGTTTTCTCTTCCGAGGAGCATCGAAAGGTCTTGCTAAAGGTTTTGGAAGAAGCCTACCTGCCAAAATCAGTGAATGTGGAAAAATTTCAACATTTGGTTGATCACATTTTCAACAGCAATGTGATATCCTTCACTGATGACGACATACCTCTCGAAGGGACCGGTCATTACAAACCACTGCACATCGCAGTGTTGTCTTCCGGGTACATGTTAGCTGGAGTATTGATAGATGGAGGTTCATCTCTAAATATATGTCCTTATGCCACCTTGGTGAAGATGAATATTAATCTCAAGTGAATCCAAAGTAGCCATACGATCATCCGAGCTTTTGATGGATCTCGGCAAAATTCTGTTGGAAAGATTGAATTGCTAATTGAGATTGGTCCTAATATATTCAACATATCCTTCCACGTCCTTAAGATAGATTCAGGATACAACTTTGTTATTGGGAGACCATGGATACACATGGTGGAGTTATTCCTCCACCTTACATCAACAACTCAAATACATCATCAACAACGGTAGTCAATCCTTTGTCGATCTTTTGAGCGGAATGTCCTAGACCGGGAACTCTACCAATTATCGACTTCGATTCGGAAGTTGAGCGACCGATTTCCATACTCTGGAAGTGGTAACACATGATACCATTCTATTGAGTGCCACTTCCGTACCCAAGATTTACGGCGAGGTTATATCGACCACTCGAGAAATGATGTTATTGGGTTATCAACTTTGGATAAGGGCTTGGTAAGGATCAGCGAAGGGTATTAAGCACCTATCCAAATGTCGGTCAATTGGGACGGTAGGACTAGGCTATTCTACTAATTTCACTCACGAGGAATCCTCATAAGCAGCAAGCGGGTTCCTCAAACTTCCGCATGCATGCGATGATTTTCTACACCTTTACCGCATGAGTTGATGCGGTCTCGATAAAGGTACCCAATTATATGGTGGCTATGTTGTTTTAAAGCGGTGCCAATCAAAGCTAAAGAGGTTTGATTCGATCCCGGCGGAAGAAAAGGAATGGAAGCGTAAACATGACCTTGCCTTGATGATGGCGGGCATTAGCGTCATTGTTCATGATGAACACACAAGCAAATACACCCAGACGATGATTGCCCGGATGTCATGGTTATCATTCGGAAAGGAGGAGGACACGATGATCCTTCTATCACTGCGATCCATCGAGGACTTTTCCCTCGACAATTGGAGTAGCACTCCATGCATTGGTCGGCGAGGTAAAATGGGGTAGAAAATCCCTACGCCTGTAGATAACTTTAATTGCTTGCTTTCCTTTCTACACTACTAGAGTTATTTTATCACGTACATCTTAACACTTTTGTATGATCGAGCAGTTGCATATATTAAGTGAAAGCATCTTTTTGTTTGAGGACTTTGAATTTAGATGTGCATGTACTTAGCGATGAGGTGCCTTTCTCTCCTGAAGAATGCGTAACTTTGATGCAAAGTTGGACTCGAGACTTGATGGACATCAAGAGGACATTGAGACACCTCGAGAGATTAAGGAATGGGTCGGTGAGACAAACCCAAACCCAATCTTGATCAAACCACTCCTTTCGATCTGGAACCTTGGATGACCTAAGCTAATCAGTTGGTTTTGACCTTACCACAAATCAGCGGAATGACATGGTTGCCTTTATTAACCCAATTCAGGATGTTTTGCATGGTCTCATGAAGACATGGTGGGATTGTCCTTGACATTGTTCTTCATCGCCTTCCCATTAAAGAAGGATTCAAGCCGGTTAGGCAAAAGCTCGAGGCGATTGAAACACGAGTGGAGTTTAAAAGTTAAAGAAGAAATTGTGAAACAATTTCAAAAAGTGGCATCATCATGGTGTCTACATATCGGAGTGGATATCTACATTGTTCCGTGCCTAAACCCGAGAGGAAAGGTGCGAGTTTGCGTGGATTATCGGGATTTGAACAAAGCTTGCCTTAAAGATAGCTTTCCGTGCCATTTATCCACATTCTCATTGACAATCTTGCTCAATCGATATGTACTCCTTTCTTGATTGCTGCTGAGGTACCATCAAATTATGGTGTTGAGGAAGATCGTGAGAAAAGCGCTTTCATCACGCCTTGGGAACCTTTTGCTATCTGAAGCGGTTGTCATTCGGCCTCATCAATCATCGGAAGCTGACCTACCCGGTGAGCTATGATGGCTCTTTTCCACGATTTAATGCACAAGGAGATAGAGATCTATGTGGATGACATCATTATCAAATCCGGAAGGAGGATGACCATTTAGACCATCTCAAAAGTTGTTCAACGAGGTTGCGTGAAAGTCTGACTTGAAGTTGAATCGCTTGAAGTGTGCCTTTGGTGTTAAGTCGGAGCAAATTGCTAGGCTTCCTAGTCGACCACAAAGGATTGAGCTGGATCTACCAAAATCCAGGCCATCATCGAAATGCCCATTCCTCGAGACGAGAGAAAGAAATACGGGGATTTTGGGAAGGATCAACTTCATTAGCGATTCATTTCTCAACTCACGACAACTTTGTGAGCGATCTTCAAATTGTTAAGGAAGAACTCCTCCATGAAATGGAGCGATGAGTGTCGAAAAGCCTTCCTCACAATCAAGGAACAAGCGATCAACGCTCTGTTTTGGTACCTCCAGGGATGATGTTCCCCTGTTCATGTACATCCATAAATGACAATGCTATGGAATTTATATCTTTGAGGAAAAAAAGATAATAGAGGCCAATAACGAGTTATCTATTACCTCAGCAAAAGATTCAGCATCAGTGAACACAGGTACACTCTGATCGAGAAGACTTGTTGTGCTTTAGCATGGGCTTCCATGAGATTACAACATTATCTCCATGGTCACACAACCCATCTTATAACCCGTATGGATCCTCTTAAGTATGTGTTCAGCAAACCCATACTAAATTGTCAACTGTCCAGATGGCAGTTGATCCTACAGCAATTTGACATCGTCTACGTGACTCAAAAGTCAGTCAAAGGTCAAGGAATTGTGGATCAATTGGCCGCTGCACCTGCAGGGGATTACAAACCCTTAGAAACATACTTTCGATGAAGGAGTAATGACAATTCGATTATCACATCGATGCGATACATGTCGTTTCATGGAAAATGTATTTTGATGGGTACATTAGCACAAAAGGCTCTGGGCTTGGAAGCGGTTTTAATATCCGATGCAGGGGGAGGCGATATCCGTCGTAGTCAAATTGCGGTTTATCAACACCAACAAACTTTGAGTATGAAGGGCGTATCATGGGACTCAAACTTGCAGATTCGATGGGTATCGGCGGTTAACCATCTTTTGGGATTTCGAATTGGTAATCAAGCAATCCAGAATCTATCAAACCAAAGAATTACATTTACTACCTTACCATCGACAAGTTCTCTGAGATGGCTTTGGAGTTGAAGAAATCTCCTTTCTACACATTCCTCGTAATAGGAATGACTTTGCGAGATCATTAGCAGCGTTGGCCTCCTTGGTTTATATACACGACAAAGAAAACATGCCAACCATCACGATTGCTATCTGAAAGCCCGATCTATGGGAATTACATTGGAGAAGTATCGGATGAGTTGCCTCCCATCCACAACCCTTGGTATCAACATATCGAGGAGTACCTACGAGATGGATCTACACATTTGAGGTGAGCCTAAGCGAGAAGAGGCGGATTCATCGACTTTCTTTATGAAATTCTACTGGCGGAGATGCACTCTACAAAGAGATGCAAAATTAGGTCTCCTCGGATGTGCGGACAAAGACCAAGCTCGGCGACTCATGGATGAGATCCGTGGTGGAGTATGTCTGGCCCTCACATGGCGGACCCCTACTTGTCGAAAATTCTTAGAGCGGGACATTATTGGCTTACACTCAAAGATGGTTGTGATGATCACGTCGAGAGGTGCTATCGATGTCAGATCCATGGGAATGCTATTCACGCCCCTCGAGGAACTCCTGATATGAGTTCGACATGGCCCTTTTCAATGTGGGGAATGGGCGTGATCGGGCCCATCGAGCCCAAAGCCGATAATGGACATCGATTCATATTCACCGTGATCGACTACTTCACCAAATGGGTGAAGCGACTTCCTCCCCGAGGGTTACTAAAGAAGTCATCATTTCTTTCATCGAAACAATGTTGTTTGTCGATATGGACAACCAGAGGTCATTGTGTCGAACAATGCTAAAAACCTCAACAACAACATGATGGAGGAATTATGCGAAAATTCCACATCAAACATCTCAACTCTGTCATATCTACCAGGCCAAAGATGAATGGTCTTTGTTAAGCGGCTAATAAAAACATCAAGAAGATCATGCGGAAAATGTTCGCCGATCATAAAGGATGGCACGACCTCTTGCCCCTAACTTTATTAGCCTCTGAACTTCAATCGTGCTTCCCTTTGGGGAAACCCCTACTCGTTAGTCTATGGGATGGAAGCGGTGCTCCCCGTAGAAGTGGAAATGGAATCCCTCGAGTATTGATGGATGCTCGGTTAGATGAAGACCAATGGGTACAAAGGCGGGTATCACCAATTGTCTACGATAGATGAAAAGTGAACAGCGGCTATCTTCCATGGTCAGTTATATCAGCAAAGGATGATACGATCCTACAACAGAAAAGTTCGACTACGACAATTCAAACAACATGACTTAGTTTTGAAGAAGATCATGGACAACCAAGATCAATCTAAGGAAAAATTCTCTCCTAACTGGGAAGGCTCATTTATTGTCAAAGAAGTATTGACAGGAGGTGCTCTTAGGTTGCAGGAAATGGATGGCGATGAATTTCCACAGCTTATCAACTCGAACACCGTGAAACGGTACTATGTCTGAAGTTACCATCAAACAAACATCCTGGTTTTGATCATCCAATCACCAGTCATTCTGGTTTTGAATCCTCTCTCCTTTTTACGAAGTCTTCTGCCCCTCAGGGAAACATACACTTCAAGCCAGCAGCCTGGTTTTACTTCATTTCAAATTTCACACCTGCTTCTCCTGAAGACAAGATTAAACTTTTCACACACCTGCTTTCTCTCCGAAGGCGAGATTAAACTTTTCACACTGCTTCTCACGAAGGCGAGATTAAACTTTTCACCCTGCGGTTTATCCTCAAGATGGGATTAAACTTTTTCCACACTTGCGGTTTATCCCTCTATGGGATTAAACTTTCTTCTCTCATGATATAGCTTTGCACATGGGATTTATTCTTCTCTTGATTTGCGATTCGTCACGAGGGCGAACTACGTCGACTGATCTCCACGATACACGAGGAGTGCGTGGCAACCATATTCTATATGGCGGTCATGCAATAAAGAAAAATAACAAAACATTTTACGCCCTTTCTTCACAAAAATAACAAAAACAACAAAAATACTTCTACACCCATCTGCCTTCCGCATTCAGCGTTGAACCTCCTACACTAGGTTCGAACTACGTAGACTTGATCTCCTCTTCAACAGGAGTACGTAGGCAGCCATTTATGGTGCAATCTAACCCCTACCAGAACAAACATACTTGTTACACGGTACTGGGATCAACCTTCAAATTGCCCCACTTCATCGGTTTCAGATCAAAGGGATGGAATTATCCAATCTCTTCTCACAAATAGAAGATTTGGTGACCATCTAAGCTGCGATCGTGCCTTAAAAGAGCAATACTAACCCATAAGAGATGGAATTAACTAGGCTTCTCACAAATAGAAGTACTGGCGACCATCTGTGGTGCTGTCAATCTCAGAGAGGAAGAGACCACACTCCTCTCCATTTTTTTCCGTACAGATACCAGTCCCAAGACACCAAAGATGGTAGGGATTTTCAGTAATCAAAGATCCATTTTGAGAGACCTTGCGACGTCTCAATGTCCATCTATCAAGGATAAGTTTAGAATGCATCAAAATCATAGGCCCTAGAGAAACAGGCAAATGTCAAGCAAGTATCAAGGCATAACTAAAAGGGAAGTGAATCAAAATATATTTCCCTGCCATACATAATACTATTTGATATATACATATGTGTTGTACATGACAAAATGGCTAAGCTAGTCTGTGCAGGAAAATACAAAGCTATCTACAGATCTGTATGTATGCAGACTATCAGATCTAACATAACATCCCTCTCTGAAAGGCGGAGGTAGCGCTTATGCAAGCCACCTTGAGGTATCTACACTAGCTAGCGGATCGAGGCTAACTGCATGGTGGCATAATGCTCATGATGTAAGCACTCATATCGGCCCGGTGGACCGTCATCTGGGATCTCTTTGAAGTCTGCATCTGCAATGGCCACATCCCTAGCAGGTAAGGCAGCATCCCTCTCAACAATCAATGCATCCCTGGCTGATCTAGCCTCATCCCTCTCTAATAGAGCGGTATCTCTCTCATCATGGAATTTGTCGACATCGTGGCCCTAGCATGATCTCTGTCGTGGGTCATCGGATGTAAGCTTCTGCTCAAAATGTTGTCTTAGAATCTTTGAGTAACAATGGCTTTTCGGGGTGGGAGAATCCATCACAAATCTTTGGCGGCCAATGAGTTAAGTCATCGGTGGGAATGATGACCTCCTCTATAGGCTCCTCATCGTCGAGAATCGGTCTCACTGACTTTGTGGATACCGCATGACTAATCACGATCTCTGTCTCCATCCATGCGGAATACTCTGCATAACAACTGGATGAATGAATGAAAACTTCAATTGACTCTCATGTTGATCCCAGCAGGCATACAACTGGATCATCCTCCGCACGACAAGCGGTGTGACACGACAAGACCGACTCCTTTACCCCCTCATACGGATGAAAGTCCCTGGCTGGTCAAACTTGACACATCACGGCCCGGTGGGTGGTAAGTAATCATGCCCCTCAAACTAGCGAGAGGAGATAATCCATGCGGAGCATGAGTAATGAAGTTGTAGGGTGAGCTAAGCCACGAACACGATAATATATCAAATGGATCTCTAATCTACGCGAAAGCGGACCAAGATCTGACATCTGTACACACCCGCAGTGGTGAAAGAATGCGACATGGCTATCTCATGGGTGAAACAAAATCCATGATGTCTAAATGTGCCAATCGGTCTCAAGTGTGACATGAACCACACATACAGCATGACCAAGCTACCTGTGAATACTCCTGCCAGATAAGTGCAGCAGTATATAGCCGACCTCAAGGTCTCTGAGATAATCATTGGAGTGATGATGGTGCGACCCTCCACGAGAGCTCTCCTTTGCCGTAATGGCGCCGATATCTAGCTCATCATCCATATATCGTGTGGCATGCATACATAGCGATACATCTACTATAGAAATGCCTTGATGATCCTCCGGTGTGGTAAAATCCCGGAATCTTGTGCATTTGTCCTCGAGCCAAACACATCAAAGCAGAAATATTTGGGATATAACATGGCCGGATGTAATCTCATCCTGCACCACTCTGCGCCTCAATCCTGTGAGGGTCATGAACTTTCTACTCATGTCTCCTGTCACCATATGCACGCAAGGTCTGTCCATCGGCAGCATCGTCAACCGTGCATACTACTCCAAAGTAGGAGTCAACTCATGGGTCCCAAAGTGAAATACCTATCTGTCCGGTACCCAGTGCTCTAGCATGCCCTCTACAAATCCTGGAGGAACCTAAAACATTAGTAAGGTCATAGTATGTTGCAGCAAATCATCTACGATCGCCGTGTTTGATGGTGATATACTATCATACCATGATCGCATACCAACTACCACCGCAATGGTGGGGTATGATCAATACGGCTAACTATCGAAGAAGACATACATGCGGTAGTGTGTCATAAGACCATCCGAGGTCAATCTTTGAATATCTCTAGACATATATATATATGCATAATAATAACATGCATGATCTGATAGATGGCAATATGATATAGGGAATGAAAAATGTGCATACATTCCTAAGTATATCATCATCTAATACATCTCTGTATAACTAAAATACGAGGAAATGGTGGGCTACCCAACATCTAACAGAGGCCTATCAAAAGATATAGAGAGAATGGGTGAAGCTACCCAGTGACTAATGAGAGGCCTATCAAAAGAAATACATTAGAAAAAGTCAATGGTGTCGATGTCCACATCATCGATCTTGTCCACGATGTAACTCCTCTCGAGTCTTTGGATCTCTATCTACGGGGATGTCGGGGCCTATCTGAAAGGAGGATCTGCGTCGGCAAAACCATATGGGTCATCCGAGGGACCAGCGCCAGAGCTGGAAGGATCAAAAGTATCTACCTCTGCAGGATCTCTGCCCAAATGCCGAATGAAAAGATGTGACCGGTCCAACTGCCGCGTTAACCTGTGTCATATGAGTCGGATCTCTGACACAGGTTAGCCAATCTGTAATCATCATGGATCCTAGAACCATATCCCCCATAAATTGTGTGGCGTGGGCCTGAGCTCCAATTGTACGAGGATCCACAATCTTTGGAACATCTCACGAGAGCGGGGGCCCTCGACAATGTAAAGCCGTCGATCCCCATTAATGGGATGTCGATGATGGTGATGCGCAAAAGCAGGGCCGATAAAGCTGGCGGGAGGCAAGATCGGCATCAAAATCTCTCTGTAGTGCTCGATAGCACGCTCTCCTAAATAGAGCTCCCATCCTCCATCTGTGAAGAGAGGAATCCTGCGGGTGGAAATGTTGTACTCTACTCCAGTCGGGTACCCATCCTCAAAGCCAACTCCCAAATGCTCTCTAGAGTAGGGAATCCATGTAATGACATTAGCTGTCAACAACTCCAACTGTAGGCGACAATGAGTGAAACCCTCAGCAATAGGGACCTCCGCCAGTATGGAATGATGCCATCTCCGTCCTCGTGGATAGGTATCTAAACCTAACACGCTCACAGGACGCAAACAAGGAAGCCTCTCATAGGCCCAAAACTGCCAACACAAAGGCAAACATCTACTGTCAGTCAATACTCTTAACCTATACATGGGAAAAGATAAGAGAAACACTTACCAGCAGAAATGGGTAGAATCCTAACCACGCCTCAGTCAAGCTCTGCGATTGCATGCGCATTCCCCTGAGGAAGTAGGCAAAGGTGTAGGAACCCCAATCATACTCTCCTATACGGTCCACGTGTCAAGTGGCGCTGATCAAAGCGAAGGACACCGTAGAGGAATTATCTGCTATGAAGTAGCACCTAATGATCATCAGGAACAATCGCTGAAGAATGCGATCCCTGACTCTCACATCATCGGGTATAGGCTCACTCAACAGCCCACTCATAGCATCTACTCTCAAAGGACCTATACGAACGGTCCTGCCTTTGAGCGCCTCCGCCGGAACTCCCAACAAGGATCTGAAGGCAGTAGGGGTGATATCCACCGTGCAAGGCACCGACTCCCCTCCAAACTCCATACCTATGATAAACCGCCAATCCATCGGCGTCATCATCACCTCACAGTCCAGAAAATGGAGTGACTGAGTCAAGTGGAACCACCGCTCAGACAATGCCCTAAGGTAACCCCAGGGACAGCGACGGGGTAGAATGGAGAAGAACCTCCCGAATCCCCAGCCATGGACGATCGCTCTATAGTCATCTTGCAAGACCTGATACATAGAGTGGATGCTAAACCAGTTCCTTTAAGGCTGCGTGAAGCTAGGAACCTATATTAAATGCTGATCAACATCAGACTCCTTGACTCCTCATCAATAGGAAATAAGGAAGATTAAAGATCTAACTTCATACCTCGTTTGCATGCAGGTATACTGAAGGATGCCTACTCAAGTCACCTAGAAGATCTGGGTTCGCCGCTTGAATACCTGGCAATTCCGTACGAGGAACACGTACAGCAGGAGCAGAAACCTCGAACGGTACATCCTCCTCCTCGTTCCTCAACATTCGGCACCTCAAGCTGAATAGGACGTACCACCGCCTCCGCCAAACGATGAGGCTATCTCACAGAACGGCGTTGAGGCTCTTCAAAAGCCCTCCTCCGTACACCAGAAGTGGTCCTGCGAGAACTACTCAGCTGATCTGGATCCATAATATCTGGACAACAAGTCTCCAAATCACCTCAGAAAGGGTGTGGTTATTTCGTACCTGGAGTCTTTTTCAAAATGCATTCTATGATTACATGCATACATGCATTATTTTAACATACATCTACATTAGAGTTAAAATGCATGACTACCCAAGACCTACATTTTGGGAAAATTTTGCCATAACCCCTTTGTAAATGGGACTATCCACATGCACATAGGCATGACTAGGTGGCCATTCAATAGCACACCTATACACAGTCATATACATCTTGTATGCATCAATACATTGCTTGTATAGCTTTACTCATTTGTCCTCATATAGGATAAGAAATGACAGTAAAAGGTACCAATTTGACTGCTTCAAAAGTCAAATTTTTTCACATCATTATGTTCAGCATGGTTTAATACTAACATTTACTATGTTGAATATTTTTTATCAATGCATATCAGCATGCATATTCACTACTATGTGTCTAAATGCATTTCATGCGATAAGTCATTTTCAACGGAAAGAAATTGGAAAAAAATACATGCATGTGTTACCGGGGATGATGAAGAGCGCTTATGCGGTGGGTGAATATATGCAAAAGTTACCCGAACTCAGCAGATCTGAAGAAGAGCTCTCGGATTTCCTTCGCTGCGCAACTTGAAAATGACTTATGAAAAGCCACCTATACATAGGCACGGCTGGCCGCAGGTTAACCTAC
This sequence comes from Panax quinquefolius, assembly GCA_020205615.1. Lineage (NCBI taxonomy): Eukaryota > Viridiplantae > Streptophyta > Magnoliopsida > Apiales > Araliaceae > Panax > Panax quinquefolius. Next base: position 97,176,594 of record CM035154.1, read on the forward strand.
GGCTCCTGTAAGTACACCTGCGGCACCCCTACATGGGTCCCACACCTCTGGCTCGCTCCAGTTATATGAAATGTTGAGACGGTGCAAAGGTGTTGAGGTGGCAAGATGACAGTTTAACTCCTCACCGGGGTTATCTCCAGTTTGGGCTTATAGTAGACGTTGCTCAGGGTTACATTTGAGATTGGACTGCTGCAAGTGTTTGAATTCTGCAAGGTCATCTGTAAGTGTTCCTGTCTTTCTGGTGTTAGCTCTGGGTCTTTGGTATGAATGCCTCGGTAGGAGGTCTGAGATTGAAGCTGATTGCATGCATTTGAAACAAGCATTTTTGGAGTTATCGACGGAACTGCAACATCATTCCTTGGGGTTATCTCCAAGGACGAAACTCGGGGTTATCTCCGAGGTTGGAATTGATATTCCCAGTGTGTATTCCAAGGTTGAGACTGAACTTCCGGTAGTATCCGGAATGGATGTGAGCTGTCTTCTAGGGTTATCTTTGAAAGACAAATATGCCCTCCTGTAATGTTAGTAATAGGTGTGCAGAAAGTTTCGAGTGTCTACAGATGCCCCTCTTTATCATATTCATGCAATGTAAGTCATGGATAAGATAAAGAATCCTAGATACTTGAAATACAACAAGATAAACATGATGCTATGTGCAGCAACATGATGCAAATGTATGATGCATGAATGAATGATTGTCGGTTCCCTGTTAGTTCTGTTGGGGATGACAATCAATAATGTCTTGGACATACGATCCAAGTCTTCAAGGATGTTGACATTGGGGCTATCACCAAAATCATGGATCCTTGATAAAGACTTTTACTCCATAGAGGTGCCTCTCGTGTACAAGAGATCTGTGGGGATAAAGCTTTGTATGTTTTGAGGATGTGTATAACATATTCCATCAACGGTCCTCTCCGATGAAGATGGTCTTCTCTGGTTTGTGTTACCAGCATATACCATGATCTTTATTGGAGTTACTGCCAACAATGTGTATTGTCAGGGCTGCCTGACCTTCGCCGATATGTGTATCACCGGATAGATCTCTGTTGGGAAGACTATCAAGGCTGCTTGACGTTTATTGATGTGGCCCTTGCTGAGGAGTATGTCAAGGTTGCTTGACCTTCATTGATGTGTGTATCAATGGTTGAGAATGCGTTGTAACCCCCGTCGGGGATACGTTGCTTCGATGGGTTTACTTGCCACTGGCTGAGGTAACGTCAAGGTTTCTTGACCTTTATCGACGTGTGTATCAATGGTTTCAATGGGTTTACTTACCACCGGCTGAGATAACGTCAAGGTTGCTTGACCTTCAATGATGTGTGTGTCAATGGTTGAGAATGCGTTGTAACCCCCGTCGGGGATACTTTATCAATGTCTGACTTTGGCATTGTAACCCCTGCTAGGGATGTTTGAATGTTTATAACTTTGGCGTTGTAACACCCGCCGGTGATGTTTTAGGGCTATGACCCTGACTAACGGCATCGGACCTTTGTGAGGTATTGCTGAGCATGATTTGCAAAAGCTGAGGCTACTGGTATAGTATACCTTGTATGCAGGCGAATACCAATGAGTGATATGCATAGCCAGGGTTTGGCCCGTGAAAACCAGGATTTCAGGCTATTCCGCTCAATTGCCTAGCATTTTTATTCCTAATTTGGCTTTTTCAGCTTGTGAGACCTCCTTTACAACTCGAACTGGACCAAGTCGGAGGTGTGGGACCCATGTATGGGTGCCGCAGGTACACCCATGACAGCCGCATGTGGACCTGCGGCCAACCGTGAGTATAAAATGGCTGATGGTTGCTTTTATAAATCACTTTCAAGTTGCGCCGCGAAGGAAATCCGAGAGCTCTTCTTCAGACCTGCTGAGTTCGGGCGACTTTCTGCACATTCTGCCACTATACAAGTGTTCTTCACTGTCCTGGAAACATATACATGTAATCTTTTCCAGTTTCTATCCGTTGGAAAGTGATTTATCACATAAAATGCACTTAGACACATAGTAGTGAATATGCATGCTGATATAACTTTATAAAAAATATTCAACACAGTAAATGTTAGTATTACACCATGCTGAACATAATAATGAGAAAAATTTTGACTTTTGAAACAGTCAAATTGGCACCTTTTATTGTCATTTCTTATCCTATTTGAGGACAAATGAGTAAAGGTAGAAAAGTAAAATAATCCTGGTAAATAGACTAAACTTATGGATTTTTTTACTGTAATGTATTAATGCATGTAGGATGTATATGACTGTGGGTAGGTGTGCTACTGAATGGCCATCTAGTCATGCCTATATGCATGTGGATTGTCCCATTTACAAAGGAGGCTATGGCAAAAATTTTCCAAAATGTAGGCATTGTGTAGTCATGCATTTTTAACTCTACTGTAGATATATGTTAAAATAATGCATGCATGCATGTAGTCATAAAATACATTTTGAAAAGCTCCAGGTAAGAATTTACCACACCCTTTCTGAGGTGATTTGGAGATTTTTTGTCCAGATATTATAGATCTGGATCAGCCGAGTAGTTCCCGCAGGACCAATTCTAGTGTACGGAGAAGGGCTTCTGAAGTGTCTCGACCCCGTTCTGTTAGACAACCTCGTCGTTTGGTGAAGGCGGTGATACATCCTATCCGGGTTGAAGTGTCGGATGTCAAGGACGAGGAGGAGGATGTACCAGTTGAGGTTCCCGCTTCTGGTGTACGTGTTCCCCGTAGGGATTTGTCAGGTATTCAAGTGGCAAACCCAGAGCTTCTAAGCGACATGAGTCGACATCCTTCAGTCTACCTGCACGTAAACGAGGTATAAAGTTAGATCTTAATCTTCCTTGTTTCCTATTGATGAGGAGTAAAGGATTCTAATGTTGATCTACATTTGATGTAGGTTCCTGGTTTTACACAACCTCGAGGGAATTAGTTCAGCATCCACTCTATGTATCAAGCTTTGCACGATGACTATAGAGCAATTGTACATGGCTGGGGATTCAGGATGTTCTTTTCCATTCTTCCCCATCGTTGTCCCTGGGGTTACCTCAAGGCATTGTCTGAGTACTGGTTTCACCAGACTCAGTCACTCCATTTGCTGGACTATGAGGTGATGATGACGCCGATAGATTGGCGGTTTATCATTGGTATGGAGTTTGGAGGGGATCCAGTGCCTTGTACGGCGGATGTTACCCCTATTGCCATCAGATTCTTGTTGGGAGTTCCGGTGTGAGGCGCTTCACGGGCAAGGCTATACGTCTGGTCCTTTGGCGTAGATCTTTATGAATGAGCTATTGAGTGAGCCCATACCCGATGATGTGAGAGTCAGGGATCGCATTATTCGGCGATTATTCCTGATGATCATTAGGGGCTGCTTCATAGCAGATACTCTTCTATGGTGTCCTTCGCTTTGATCAGCACCACTCGACACGTGGGCCATATAGGAGATTATGATTGGGGTTCCTACACCTTCGCCTATTTCCTTAGAGGAATGCATATGCAATCGCAGGGCTTGACCGAGGCTTGGTTAGGATTCTATCCGTTTCTGTTCGTGAGTATTTTTCTTGTCTTTTCCCATGTATAGGTTAAGAGCGTTGACTGACATTAGACGTTTGCCTTTGTGTTGATAGTTTTGGGCCTATGAGAGGCTTCCATGTCTACGTCCTGTGAGTGTGTTAGGTTTAGACACCTATCCACGAGGACGGAGATGGAATCATTCCATACTGGCGGAGGTCCCTGTTGCTGAGGGTTTCACTCATTGCCGCCTACAGCTGGAGTTGTTGACAGCGGATATCATCACGTGGGTGCCCTACTCTGGGGAGCATTTGAGCATTGGATTTGAGGATGGGTACTCGACTGGTGTCGAGCACTGGTGATTTGATGATCCAAAACTAGGATGTTTGCTTGATGGTAACCTCAGACATAGTACCGTTTCACGGTGTCCGAGTTGATAAACTATGGAAATTCATTGCCATCCATTTCCTGTAGTCTGAGAGCGCCTCCTGTCAATACCTCCTTGACAACAAATGGGCCTTCCCAGTTAGGAGCGAATTTTCCCTTGGATTGATCTTGGTTGTCAATGATCTTCTTTAAAACTAAGTCATGTTGTTTGAACTTCCATAGCTAGACTTTCCTGTTGTGGGATCGTGTGATCCTTTGCTAATATAACTGACCATGGAAGATAGTCGCGGTTTGCCTTTCGTCTATTAGAGATAATTGGTGATACCTATCTTGTGCCCATTGGTCTTCATCCAGTTGAGCATCCATCAACACTCTGAGGGATTCCATTTCCACCTCTGTGGGGAGCACTGCTTCCATCCCATAGGCTAATGAGTAGTGGGTTTCCCTAGTAGAAGTACACATTGAAGTTCTGTAAGCTATTAAAGTCAGAGGCAAGAGGTCATGCCATCCTTTATGATTGGCGTACATTTTCTGCATGATCTTCTTGATGTTTTTATTAGCAGCTTCAACAGCACCATTCATCTTTGGACGGTAGATGATGGAGTTAAGGTGTTTGATGTGGAATTTATGACATAACTCCTCCATCATTTTGTTGTTGAGGTTCTTAGCATTGTCTGACACAATGACCTCTGGTTGTCCATATCGACAGAAGATATTGTTTCTGATGAAAGCAATGATGACGTCTTTGGTAACCCTGGGGAATGAGGCTACTTCTACCCATTTGGTGAAGTAGTCGATCATGGTAAATATGAATCGATGTCCATTACTGGCTTTGGGCTCGATGGGCCCGATCATGTCCATTCCCCACATTGAGAAGGGCCATGGTGAACTCATATTGTGGAGATCCCTTGGAGGGGCGTGGATAGCATTCCCATGAATTTGGCATTGATAGCACCTCTTAACGTGATCATCACAGTCATCTTTGAGCGTAAGCCAATAATGCCCTGTTCTGAGGATCTTCTTAACAAGTAGGGGTCCGCTCATGTACGGGCCACATACTCCACCATGGATCTCATTAATGAGCCTCTGAGCTTGGTCTTTGTCCAGACATCTGAGGAGACCTAATCTGACATCTCTTTTGTAGAGTGCATCTCTGCTCAGGTAGAATTTCATACAAGTCGATGGATCCGCCTCTTTTCAGTCGGGCTCGCCTCAGCGGGTGTAGATCCATCTCGTAGATACTCCTTAATATGTTGATACCAAGGGTTTTGGATGGGAGGTAACTCATCCGATACTTCTCCAACATAGTTCCCATAAGCTGGGGCCTTTTGCAAGGAAAATGTGATGCTTGGCATGTTTTCCTTGTCAGGTATGTGAATCAAGGAGGCCAATGTTGCTAGTGTATCTGCAAAATCATTCCTATTATGAGGAATGTGTAGAAAGGAGATTTCTTCGAACTCCAAAGCCATCTATAAAACTTGCCGATGGTAAGGCAGCAAATGTAGTTCCTTGGTTTGATAGATTCACGTGGATTATTTGATTACCAATTCGTAATCCCCAAAGAGCAGTTAACGCTTTGATGCCCATTGAGCGGGTAAGTTTTAGCCCCATGATCTGACCTTCATACTCGGTTGTGTTGTTGGTGTTGACAAACTACAATTTGATGGCGATGGGATCTGCTCCCCATCTGGGATATTAGAAGCGCTCGGCTCGGCTCAGAGCCTTACGTATTATGACTCCACCAAAATACATTTTCCATGTGTGGCATGCGTCATACTGATGGTGTTGCTGAACTACCATTACCCTTTCATCGGCAAAATATTTTTCCAAGGATTTCTAATCCCCTGCAGGTGTGGCGGCCAATTTATCCGCAATTCCTTGACCTTTGATAGACTTTTGCGTCACATAGATGATATCAAATTGTTGTAGGATCAACTGCCATATGGACAGCTGACAATTCAGTATGGGCTTACTAAACATGTACTTGACAGGATCCACACGGGATATGAGATGGGTTGTGTGACCATGGAGGTAATGTTGTAACCTCATGAAAGCCCATGCTAAAGCACAACAAGTCTTCTCAATAAGAATGTACTTCTGTTCACTGCTACTGAATCTTTTGCTGAGATAATAGATAGCTCATTCTTGGCCTCTATGTCTTTTTGCCCCAGCATACAGCCCATGGCATTGTCATTAATGGACAGATACATGAATAGGGGAACATCATCCCTGGGTGGTACCAAAATAGGAGCGTTAACCAGCTGCTCTTTGATTGTAAGAAAGGCTTTCTGACACTCATCGTTCCATTTCATGGAGGAGTTCTTCCTTAACAATTTGAAGATGGGCTCACAGGTTACTATGAGCTGAGAAATAAACCTGCTAATAAAGTTTATTCTTCCCAAAAATCCCCGTATTTCCTTCTCTGTCTAAGGAATGGGCATTTCCTTGATGGCCTGGATTTTGGTGGGATCCAACTCAATCCCTTTGTGGCTGACTAGAAAACCTAGCAACTTATATGATTTGACACCAAAGGCGCACTTGGCTGGATTCAACTTCAAGTTGTACTTACGCAACCTGTTGAAGAGCTTTTTGAGATGGTCTAAGTGGTCTTCCTCCCTTCGGGATTTGATAATGATGTCATCCACATAGATCTGTATCTCTTTATGCATTAAATCATGGAAAAGAGCCATCATAGCTCGCTGGTAGGTTGCCCCGGCATTGATGAGGCCGAATGACAACCGTCTATAACAGAATGTTCCCCAAGGCATGTTGAAAGCAGTTTTCTCATGGTCCTCCTCAGCGACCATAATCTGATGGTACCCCGCGAAGCAATCAACAAAGGAGTACATGTCGTATTGAGCAGTATTGTCAATAAAAATGTGGATAAAGGGCACATGAAAGCTATCTTTAAGGCAAGATTTGTTCAGATCCCTGTAATCCACGCAAACTCACACCTTTCCTCCTAGTTTAGGCACGTGAACAATGTTAGATATCCATTTCGGATATGTAGACACCATGATAATGCCAGCTTGAAATTGTTTCACAATTTCTTCTTTCACCTTTAAACTCCACTCAGGTTTCAATCGCTTTGAGCTTACACTGACCGCTTAAATCCCTCTTTAATGGGAAGGCGATGAAGGACAATGTCGATTGGACAAACCCACCATGTCTTCATTGAGACCATGCAAACACATCCGGAATTGGGTTAATAAGCGCTTGACCATGTCATTCCGTTGGTTTGGGGTTAGGTCTGAACCAATCTGGATTAGCTTAGGGCTTTCTAAGGTTCCAAGATTGAAAGAAGTGGTTTGATCAAGGTTGGGTTTAGAATTGTCTGCGATGCATTCCTTAATCTCTTGAGGTGTCTTAATGTCCTCTTGTATTTCCATCAAGTCTGAGTCCAACTTTGGATCAAAGTTACAGTCCTTGTGGAGAAAAGGCACTTCATCAACAAGTACATGCACATCTAAATTCAGGGTCCTAAAACAAAATATGCTTTCACTTAATATATGAAACTGTTTAATCATACAAAAGTATTGGCATGTACTCATAAAATAACTGCTAGCACTGCATAGAAAAGTAAACAATTAAAGTTATCTACAGGGCAGAGGGATTTTTTGCCCGTTTTACCCTCGTTGACCAATACATGGAGTGTTGCTCCAATTTCGAGGGTAAAGTCTTGATGGACTGCAGTGATGGAGGGGTTGTCATCGTTCGCCTTTTCCTGAATGATGACCATAACATCGCAATCATCATCTGGGGTGTATCTGTTTGTATGTTCATCATGGACAATGATGCGTATGCCTGACATCATCAAGGCGATGTCATGTTTACGTTTCTGATCCTTTTCTTCCACTTCAGGATTAGGAATCAGGACCTCTTTTTCTTTGAATGGTACTGGTTTGGGAAACAACATAGACATAACATGGGTTGGCACCTTTATCGGTATGTCATTTCATGAGAGTGCGAAGTGGAAAAAATCGCAGTGTAATGGCGGAAGCTTGAGGAACCTTCTTGTGCTTATGAGGATTCCTGTGACTGAAACTAGCAGAATAGCCTAATCCTAATGTCCCAGTTTGACTAGACACTTGAATAGAGTGGTTAATACCCTACTTATCTTTACCAAGCCCTTGTCCAGGCTGATGACCCAATGACATCATTTCTTGAGTGGCCGAAATAACCTCGGCAGAAATCTTGGGTACGGGAAGTGGCGCTCCAATAAGATGGAATTGCGTGTTACTCACTTCCAAAGTATAAAAACTGGCCGACTCAACTTTTGAATTGAAGCTGATGATTGGTAGGTTTCCTTATTCAGGATAATCCGGCCCTGCAATGACAGTGACTAGGCTATTGTTGACAATGTATTTGAGTTATTGATGTAGTGTAGAAGGAACGACTCCAGCCATGTGGATCCATGGTCTCCCCAATAGAAGGTTGTATCCGAATCTATCTTGAGGATATGGAAGGATACGTTGAATGTGTTTGGACCAATCTTAATTGGCAGCTCAATCTCTCCGACAGAATTTCGTCGGGATCCATCAAAAGCTTTGATAATCGTATGGCTACTTCGGATCCGTTTGAGATTGACGTTCATCTTCACCAAGGTGGCATAAGGCATATATTTAGAGACGAACCTCCATCTATCAAAACTCTAGCTAACATATATCCGGAGGATAAAACTGCAATAAATAATGGCTTGTAATGACTGGTCCCTTCAGGAGGTATGTCATCAGCAGTGAAGGATATCACATTGATGTTGAAAATGTGATCAACCAGATGTTGAAATTTTTCCACATCCACTGATTTTGGCAAGTAGGCTTCTTCCAAAACCTTTAATAAAATCTTCCTATGATCCTCGGAAGAGAAAACCAAGTCCAGTATTGAGATCTGTTGTGGAGCTTCTCTTAAGCTTAAAACCACCTTGGCTTCATTATGGCCCATAGTGCGGAGGAATTTTTCAATCTTCTCCATGGGAATCTTCCCCTTTGCTTTGAAGGTGGGCTTCATCACCCTCTGAGGAAGATATGATTGGATTTTCCTTCATTACCTTTAGAGTGATAGTATGAGATGCGGATCCTTCAGCTTCACCATAATTCCATGGGACTTTGTGTAAGCTGATAACAGGATATTGTGGCCTGAATTGTAAAAAAATTGGCTCTGGTGCAGTGTTAGTCGTTTTACTGATCAATATATGCGTTAAAGTATACACGATAAACAAGTAGTAAAGAGTAAGTAAAGTATCGTTCCCACGGAGAATTAACTAATAAAGTTCACCAAGCATCAGCCCATAACCATTTCAGTCTTATTTAAACGAATGATTTGATATTTTATATTTCAACTGTGAAATTAAATAAATCTAACTATTCCTAGAGTGAGATTAGATAACGAAGACCTGAGATTATAATTTCATCTATTGAATAATTTAAATCAACGCACTCCCTGTTAAGCCAAATTACTTGCACTGGATTGCTAGTCGAGAACACGAAAGTAAAGTACAGCCATATCTCAATGTACCATACCCATATTAAATATAATCCCCAGTTAAAAGAATACACATGAACACCCAAATTACCTAAACCACTATATGTCTATGTGATTTAAAAATAATTAGGGTTTAAGCCCAAGTTCTCAATTGACTACGAGTGGTGCTTCGGTATATGTCTATCCTAAGCACAAATCATACATCCCAGCACAACATAGAATATATAATCACAAGCTATCAAGATCAAATCTAAACCCATACTTCGTCTTTCAAGTTCATATGGGTTATCACAGTAATTGATGGCCAATCAACTAAGCAAATAAGCATGAATCTTAACAGACAATCCCATAGCAATCAATAAGGTTAACAATGAATTATATCAGATTAAACTAAGCAATAGAATCCATTGCAATCCCAAAATAGAGTTTAGATCATAGTTAAATCAAACCCACCATCCACATATTGAATAAACATCATAAAATTATAAATAAGAATCAAAGAGAGGTTAAGTGTAGAGAATTGAAATGCAAATTTGTTCTCCTTCTCCAAGATGGAATCTCTGATGCTTTCCAATTACTTCAAGTCTTCAATCTAATCAACTGTAGAAATCACTACTCTAATCTAATATGGAAATTAAAGAGAAGAAAGCAATATTAGCTACTTGATCCCCCACGGGATGGAATCCCCCGTTCTCCCCTCTCAAAAATTGATAAAAACTATATATAATTGCGTCTGGTGCCAACCAGAGTAGTTTATACCAACTCAAACATTTCAAATTTCAAAATTAAAATAAAGTCAACAACTGCAGTCGATGACGCGCGCGGCTGCGAGAGATCCCCATACAAAATAGGCGCGAGCGCTCGTGTACGCAAAATAGGCCTCTTTCGGTTGATGACGCGGGCGCACGTGTTCTAACTTGTGTAGCCGTGCGGCCACGCGGCTTCTGCATTTTGCATCCTTGAGTTCTGCTGCTGCTGCTTCCTTGTCATGCTGCAATTGTTCCTTTGACATGCTGCTTTTGCTTCTTTGTCCATCACTGCTCAGTTCCCTTTCTCCACTCATTCCTCGTGTCATGCCTTCATTAGTCTCATTGCCAACTACCAACACCGAGCTATACCATTTCCTGCATTTTCACACCAGAGGAGTTCTCAGTACATGCAATGCAAAATAACACGAAATGCAACTAGAAACAAACTAAAATGTACTTGAGATGAACATAATTTGTGTGAATTGATATCTAATAAGTAGGTATAAAACCTACTTATCATGCAGCCCCAAAATTGAACTATTTCTTGCCCTCAAGCAATGCATATGACATAAAACACTGAAAATGCAACTACATGATATGCAACTAGATCACTCTGCAAATAAGTCTCACATTTTTCCAGCTATAACAGAATTTTAGTCTAAAATGCCTCAGTGAATTATCCAGATTCGAGAATACAAATTCAAACCAAACTATAGGCATAATATCATACACTCAAATAATTCATATATGCTCTAAAGATGTTGTGTGTGTGTGTTGTGTTCACCAAAACTTGATTAAAGCAAGCATACACATGCTAAATTGCTCAAAACAAAAAATTATAGTTTAAATCAAGATTCATGTATACTTATGCAACAAAAACTGTTCCAACATATCAAAACAAACTAAGGTTCAACAATGGGCTTAATTGCTTTATTTCTACTCACGAGGGCGATTTTTGCTCTTTCCCGCGGTGTTTATTGCTATTATTTATTTATTTATTTTCACATGACTGTGCAATGCCTCATTCCTTTAGACTAACAATGCTACCCCTTAGTGAGCTTTCAACCAAAGACCTTAGGGCGCTAGGTGTTAAGACACCCCTACGGGCGTACTTACTCAAGTAACAAGGGCCCCGAAATAAGACAAGCTATGTTATTGCTCTTTTTTAATATATATATATATGGCATACCCATGTGTTCCTAATGTTTGATTATCAATGTTTTGTACAGTCTAAGTCCATTTTCCACATAATTCTCTTTTTAAAACCACATTTCCTATTAAGCAATGCAACACATAATTCTTATGCCTACAAGCAATTGTGAACACGGCAGTGCAAACCGAAAGCATCTAAACAGCATCATGAATTACATCATGTAAAACATTATATCTAAGCTCATGTTATCCAAAATACTCAACAATCCTTCACAATTCACTTTCATTATAGGCTAAACATAACTTCCACAAAGCTAGAACTGTGAGACATGCAACTAAACATCAAATGCAACTAAACATATACTAACACAAATTATAATGACTAAGAACAGAAATTTTTTTTACAATTATTATTTAACACATAAACATGCAAAATTTAAACTAATCATACAAACACTATATGCAACTACCTTAGTACCCAATACCCCCAAACTTAAAATATTCATTGTCTCAATGAATGAAGGTATAGGGTTAGAGAAACTCCCCTATTTATCAGTTGCACCACCCTCTTCGGGTGGTGAATCCGGTGGTAGAAATAGCACGGTAGTCCCAAACTGTGGCCACTCAAGCATAGTTCCCTGCTGCGTAAATGCCTCTGCTAGTGACGTCATCAAACCCGTTGTAAACGCTGTAAAGTTTTCATTTATAGCGTCGATTGATCCCCAGTAGCAGCAGTTTCTTGGGTTGACGTGCCTGCTTCATGTGTCTTGGAGGGCTGCGAATAGGGCATAGATGAGGCTGGACGAAGGATAAACCCCTTTCCTCTTGGATGCGGAGTAACCCCTTGCCAATCTTCAAATCTGGCTATTGTAGCATGCGTAATGTCCTAGCTCGGGAAATGCAACTACTCATCTGTCCACCTAATTCCTGCCTTGGCACACAAATGGGTCACTATTAAAGCATGTGGAATACTGCCCGTGGTACTACCCCGCATGTATCTCATCATGTTCTGATTCATTAGGTAACCTACGTCGATATCCTTTCCCACAATAATCCCCCAAAGTATAATGGCTCGCTCAACTGTAATCTCGTGCTGATGAGAAGATGGCATGAGTTTGGCACACACAAACAGATTCCAAGCCTTTACGTAGTGATTGAGAGTGGACGCTGGAAATGTCTTAGGGTGATTAGTGCCCGGAGTGCATGTCCACTGAGTCCCTAGAATACACAAATCAGTTATCACAACATCCAAATCTGTCTCCAAACGTTTAGCTTCCACCCAACTTGTTCATCCAGCCGGAGGGTCTGGTAAATTGAACACTTTATGAATAGCTCTCGAGGTGTAGTCCAATTGAATTCCATGAACAAAAGAGAACCCATTCATCATTTCCATTGCATTAGCATAAAACTCCCGCACAACAGCCATAGGTGTAGCCACTGGCGTACAACACACACTATGCCAACACCTTTCTTGAATCATTTAAACTAACTGTCCATCCTGTGCGTCGGGCTTGAATCCTCTTTCATGAATAAACGACTTTCCCACAATGCGATTGTATTCTATTTGAGCATCCAAGTTGATGAACTTTGAAAAATTAACATTAACCCCACTATGACTGCTTGAAGATGATGAATCAGGGGTGCAAGATCGAGCACGCTTAGGGCCCATTTGAGACTGAATGAAAAGAAGATTACTTGCCTTGTAAAATTATGAGTGATAGTTGATGAAGTGAATACCCCCAAATTGATTTCGCACAACCCACTGAAACCCTAGATTTATCAGTGTAGAGGTTGAACGTGGGTAGGAGATTTGATGCGACAATCACGTAGTGGAGAAGAGACGTTACAACTTCAATTGGTAACTGTTTGGAGAAGAGAAGTCGTGCGCTTTGTAGAGAGCAAGAGACTACGACTCTCTGTTATAACAAGTGATTGAAGATATAAGTCACAACACCTGTTTTAAAACCCAAATTTTTTTTCACATTCCGGTGTCACGCGCGGCCACGCGGCATTTCAATAGAGATATGGCGCGGGCGCGTGAGTGGATTTTTTTTCTCTTATGCAGGACATGCGTAGCATGTAGGCGTGATTTTTTCTGACAATTCACTACGGTACCGCGCATCCCTACTTCCTACTTGCTAATTCATCTGCATGGCACAAGCGCATCCCTACATTCTGATATTCTCATTTTTCGCATAAGATCCAAGTTCTCAAATGAACACCTTCAAATGTGTGTAAGGATCCCCTAACCCATCATATTTTTCAAATTAGGGGTTTTGAATTTCTCTGGATAATGAACACCAGGGAATATGCAAAGGTCAGCATATGAAACACTTCCATATGTTCTAATCCCTTTGAGAGCACGGATAGTTTCCTCCATTTAAAGGACCTTTTTCCTGATATCACCGGTGTTTGGATCTCCTTTGAGATGCGTGTTTTTAGGGTCTTTGTTGGTCGTATCCAACTGAGGTTCTGGATTTGTTTTATCCAAACCTTGTGTCCCTCCTTGTGTAGAGGGTTCTGTATGTGTAGGCATCTTTGTACCATGGGTAGATTGATGAAATTCTTTTAGAAGAATAGCCAAATCTATAATTTTTTTACTCAATACATCAAATTCTTCTTGAGAAACGGCATTAGACTGGTCAGAAGAAGACATGGTTGGCTGTAGGCTCGTGGCCTTTTTGGATTTTGAGCGGGTAACAGGCCCAATTGTTTCCTTACTAAAGACTTATGTAGTTTAGTCTTAGGGATAATGTAAATGTTATTATGTGTCCATTTTAGGAATATCATCTTGCAAAAACGACTGTAATTTGATAGCATGTTATGCATGCACAAATATTCTTCATATTTTCCATTACATAAAGATGAACATGGAATAAAATTACAAATAATGCTTTTACAAGTAATAGAAAAATGGAAAGCATGAAGAGACTTTCCTCTGCGTTTGGTTTATCAAAGGTTAACCTATCTTAGGGTTACTCTTGCGGCTTTTTGGCATGAAGGTCCCCAGATCATCGTAATCTACTTGACGAGAAGTTAATCCGGTCTTTCAAATGGAGCGAATCTGGGTGGTGCCTTTCCTGAGCCTCGTTGGAATTAGTCTCCCTACGAGTCCAGTAATCAAACACTGACAGGATAACCTCTTGGTGGAGGAACCATACAACATACATTCACATACAACGTGTCTCACCGTTTATGAAAATGATGGCATGTGCGAAGCACTAATATCACAAATAGATATATTGCAGCATAGTAAGTAAAATGCATTTGTACACATTCATCAAAAAAGTAAATGCAACATTCACACACAAGCATATAACAGTTTTGAAAAGCTTGTAGTAGCGGCTTAAGCCCTCTTACTGGAGTCCCCAGCATAGTCGCCACCTATCGATGTCGGGATTTTTATTTGTCCCTTTTCGTTACGTGTTCTTTGGTGTTCTCATGTTAGGTGAGATTTGTTTGAAAAAACAAGTGAAAAAGGTCTGACATGTGTAATGTCGACGATTTGACTTTAAGAGTCACCAGTTGGTGTTTTTAACTGGTTGCACCAACGTAACCGAGAAAAGGTTTGTACATTGACCTAGTGATGTGACACTGTTAAACGGGTCTGTAAAATCGAGATTCATTTGGGTTCGGGGGCTTGATTATGCGGAGGGAAGGTGTGAGGCACCCCTCGACTTCCGTGTTGCCACGGTGACCGCCACTTCTCAAGAAACTATTATATGAATGTGTGTGTGTGTGTGTGTGGATCAATGTGTAATTATTTGGAATTAGTGTGAGGCCTCGTTCGCACCTATATACAAAGGATTTGAATTTATAGAAAAATTCAGTTTTAAGCAAGATATAGCAATGATGTTTTACAAAAGAGGTTTTTCAAACCTTGTGCTCAATAGGAATTGAGACCTTTTCGTACTTCCATTTTATTATTAAATGTTCGACTTGTTTCCTTTTATTTTCGAGATGTGAGGCATCTGCAAGAAAATAATATATAGCAGTGCCGAACTCCTTATGGGCATGACATCCATCCAAGAAAATTCAGACACCGTAAATAATATACAAGCTGCTTACAGCTGAAAATGTCCATCATGGGAACCGAATCTAGATTCAGTAGACTGAATCTATGATCACATGATTCCTAGGCTCACATGATGCATGATTTATATGAAAAGCGATAGGCGATATATATATAAAAGTGTAAATATATATATACAGACATGATCAACCACCACGAAGCACCTCCATGGGGGATCGAAAATGTAAATATATAAAAGCGGTAAATATATATATATGGACATGATCAACCACCACAAAGAACCTCCATGGGGGATCGGAAAAGTAAATAAAGCTGTATAAGACGATCAACCGCTACGAAGTAAACTCCAGGCGGGACTAAATGTAAGGACTACTAAAATAACCATCTAGACCGTCACTCCATTCCCCGACTCGTCCCAGCTATATTCTCATTTCCTGAAGAGAATAATGAAAGAAAATGGTGAGCTCAACTAGCCCAGTAAGAAATATTATGACGAAGATAATGGAGAATAAACTATCTTTAGCCTTCAACACTATAACAACTGATAGAATACAATAGACAACAAGTTTTAGATCAACAACTGCAGCGGAATAAGCAATCCATTAGAAGAGTCAAGTAGAACATAATGTCTACTATCTTTTATGATTAAAAGTTTATCATCAATTTTATCGCTGTAATACCCATCAACAGTTCTTTTTTATACACAAGACAAAAAGAACTATCATCACCTGTCTTCACCTAAACCACCAAAGATTATAGTTAAATCCACAATTCCTATTTATAATTATGTAAATCAACAGTTTCTCCTTGCCACAAAGGCTTAATAGAACTTTTACTCAATATCCTTACCCCAAAGGCTAGAGATACTCAAATGTAATAACAACGATCATACCAATCAGTTAGCTACCTTTGCACTATGAGCCAAAGATATTTAACTATAAAACCAATGGTCATGATCATACCAATCAATTGTCTATCAGTGCACTACGGCCAAAGACATTCAACTGTAAACTAATGGTCATGATCCTACCAATCACATCATCGAATTATCCATGCACTACGGGCAAAGGATATTCGTTATTATTACCAGTGGTTATTATCATGTCATACACCTGTCCATCTGTGCACGTAAGCCAAAGATATATAACTATAAAACTAATAATCAACAGACCATCTTTGCACGTAAGCCAAAAATATACAACTATAAAACCAATAATCAACAGTCCATCTATGCACGTAAGCCAAAGCTGACTTTCATCACAATATAAGCATGAAGATGATGACAATGATATAAGCATTAATCAAACGTTGCCAAGGATAAATATTAAAGACTTTAAATTTATCCTGAGTTTAAAAATATCCAAATTGTCAACATGATACTACTTTGTGGAGTAAAATTCAAGAATAATATTCATGTACCAAAAATAATTTGGACAGAAAAGAAATATATTTTTTTGGGTGAATAGTACCCCGTGAATAGTACTTCGAGAATAGTACCTCGTGAATAGTACCCAGGTATTAAAAGTGTCTCAAATACCCGAGTGAATAATACTAGAGTAAATAGTAATCGGGTGAATAGTAACCCGTGAATAATAACTCGTGAATAGTACTCCGGCACGAAAGGTGCCCCGAATACCCGAGTGAATAATACTACAGTGAATAGTAATCGGGTGAATAGTAACCCATAAATAGTAACTCGTAAAAGAAAAATACCAAAGAAAATGATATTCCATGACGAGTACAACATAAATGATATCTCATACGAGTATAATAGAATATACAAAACTACAAATGGATTTTCGCCCGCCATGCGGTAATCCACGTAGACAGATCATTTCCATAATTTAATAAGGAATGAATATGAAGGATCATTCACCATGCATGCGGTAATCCACATTGACATGTTATTCCAACAGAATAATAAAAAAATAGAATAACAGAAGAATTCACCATGCATGCGATAGATCACACAGACATGTTATTCCAACAGAATAATAAAGAATGGAATAACAGAAGAATTCAGCATGCATGCGGTAATCCCCATAGATAGGTTATTCCAATAGAATAATAAAGAATGGAATAACAGAAGAATTCACCAGGCATGCGGTAGACCGCACAGACAGGTTATTCCAACTGAATAATAAAGATTGGAATAACAGAAGAATTCACCAGGCATGCGATAGACCGCACAGATAGGCTATTCCAACAGAATAATAAAGAATGGAATAATAACCCTTACGAGTATCGAAAGCAAATAACTCTCTTCATGAATATGAAAGAAATAATACCCCTTACCTTAGAAGAAAACTGGATACTGGAATAGTGAGGTAACAGCCTTCTCTTCTTCATTCTCTCTATAATTTCTCTCTATAATAATTGCTCTATAGCTTTAGTGAATTGGTGAAAAATAATGAAGGAATGAGCTTCTATTTATAGGAAAATATAGTTTCGATAATTTCACGTTTTGGGGCTCGAAATATTACAGTATAATACCTTCCTCTTTTTCTTCATTTTTAATTTAGTCCTGCAAGTATTATCAAACTTGCACCACCTCCCCTAATAGTAAATCTTGTGAATCAATAGTAAATCATGTGACTCAATAGTTCTAAACATGTGCAAAAATTAATTACAGTATAGTACCTTCATCTATACCTCCATTTTTAATTTAGTCATGCAAGTATTATCAATCTTGCACCAACTCCCCTAATAGTAAATCATGTGAATCAATAGTACACACATGTGAACACAAAGTTATAAGAATATGAATTAATAGCAATTAATTACTCATTTATCCAATTAATTACCCGATTGGTCAATATAACCTCCAGACATTAATTATTATCGAAAAAACTGTCGATTTCCACTAACACTAACAATCCCAACACAATGGAAATATTTTTATCAACAATTTCATTTTTGAAATTTCAAAATTTGACTTTTTCTAAAAAAGTCAACTATTGACTTTTTGCCCAAAAAGTCAATCCCGACAAATTTTGTGTTTATAGTCTATTTTTACTAATTTCATCATTCTGGACTCAAATATAACGTCTGCGTCTCCAAATTCAATTTTTAATAACATTTATTCATTATTATTATAACTCACAATATTAATAATCAGATCGTTCCCAGGAAAAAGGGGGCTTTCTGATAAGGATTTCTCTTTATTGGCGCGCAATTAGGTGACCAAATCTCTCCTTGACAAAACTTCTAAACATTGTTAATTATACAAATAATAATATGAATAACATATCATCTCAATTATTGATTTAATAATATTAAATATTGTAACAATAATTGAATAAAACTGAGTGACTTCTCACGTAAGCATCAATAACAATATCATGTGCTACTGTGCAACCACGCGTATTACTGTAATTTTATCACCGATTATTTTATGACAACTTGTTTACTTTGAAATTTTTTCACATATCACCCTTAACTTTAACCTTTTATCAATTTAACCATTTACTAAATAGAATAATTATAAGAAAATTAAATACTTTCATTTCATAAAATTCGGGGTTTCACAATCTCCCCTCCTTATGAAATTTCACCCTCGAAATTTACATACGTACCTGGTATTTGAAGAGATGAGAATGTCTTGTTTTCTTTTCAGATTGTACCTTCCTGATTATTTCCTCTCTATCATGATTTTCCCATTTTTCATCTCTTGTATTTCAGATATCATTCTAGAATATAGTTTCAAAATAGGGGTTAATTGATATATCACGTATTATCCCTATACTCTGATCGACCAATTAAATACCAAATAAACTTAGGTAGGTCATACTAGAGAAGGAATTCCCCGTCTCTCCCCTCCTAGTTCTTGTCTCACATCTCAACCAGGGATCATATCCCTAATCTTTGATACCAACTGTGACGCCCCCAAAACAGGTATACATCACCCATCTTGAGTCGCCAGATATCACACTACACAAATCCAAATACAAACTTAATTATACAACTGTCGTGTACAATACGACAAAACATAGCTGAGAGTTTAAACAAGAATATTGCCTTCTAGACAATATCCACTCTCAATGGAGTCCTCATTACATTTATTATCACACTATTTCACAGAATAGTGAGGACTACTAAAACAACCATCTGGACCGTCACTCCATTCCCCGACTCGTCCCACCTATATTCTTATTTCCTGAAGAGAATAATGAAAGAAAAGGGTGAGCTCAACTAGCCCAGTAAGAAATATTATGACTAAGATAATGCAGAATAAATTATCCTTAGCCTTCAACACTATAACAACTGATATAATATAATAGACAACAAGTTTTATATCAATAACTGCAGCGGAATAAGCAATCCATTTGAAGAGTCAAGTAGAACATAATGTCTACTATCTTCTATGATTAAAAAGTTTATCATCAATTTTATCGCTGTAATACCCATCAACAGTTCTTTGTTATACACAAGACAAAAAGAACTATCATCACCTGTCTTCACCTAAACCACCAAAGATTATAGTTAAATCCACAATTCCTATTTATAATTATGTAAATCAATAGTTTCTCCTTGCCACAAAGGCTTAATAGAACGTTTACTCAATATCCTTACCCCAAAGGCTAAAAATATTCAAATGTAATAACAATGATCATACCAATCAGTTGGCTACCTTTGCACTACGGGCCAAAGATATTTAACTATATAACCAATGGTCATGATTATACCAATCATTTATTTGTCAGTGCACTATGCCCAAAGACATTCAACTGTTAACTAATGGTCATAATCCTGCCAATCACATCATTGAATTATCCATGCACTACGGGCCAAGGATATTCGTTATTATTACCAGTGGTTATGATCATGTCATACACCTATCCATCTGTGCACATAAGCCAAAGATATGTAACTATAAAACCAATAATCAATAGTCCATCTTTGCACGTAAGCCAAAAATATACAACGGTAAAACCAATAATCAATAGTCCATCTATGCACATAAGCCCAAGCTGACTTTCATCACAATATAAGCATGAAGATGATAACAATGATATAAGTATTAATCCCACGATGTCAAGGATAAATATTAAAGACTTTAAATTTATCCAGAGTTTAAAAATATCCAAATTGTCAACATGATACTACTTTGTGGAGTAAAATTCAAGAATAATATTCATGTACCAAAAATAATTTGGACAGAAAAGAAATATATTTTTTTGGGTGAATAGTACCTCGTGAATAGTACTTCAAGAATAGTACCTCGTGAATAGTACCCCGGCATGAAAAGTGTCTCAAATACCCGAGTGAATAATACTAGAGTGAATATTAACTGGGTGAATAGTAACCCGTGAATAGTAACTCATGAATAGTACTTCGGCACGAAAAGTGCCCCGAATACCCTAGTGAATAATACTAGAGTGAATAGTGACCAGGTGAATAGTAACCCATGAATAGCAACTCGTAAAAGAAAAATACCAAAGAAAATGATATTCCATGACGAGTACAATAGAAATGATATCTCATACGAGTATAATAGAATATCTAAAGCGCAAATGGATTTTTTAAGCGCCATGCGGTAATCCACGTAGACAGATCATTTCCACAATTTAATAAGGAATGAATACGAAGGAACATTCACCATGCATGCGGTAATCCACATAGATAGTTTATTCCAACAGAATAATAAAAAAATAGAATAACAGAAGTATTCACCATGCATGTGATAGACTGTACAGACAGGTTATTCCAACAGAATAATAAATAATGGAATAACAGAAGAATTCACCATGCATGAGGTATTCCGCGTAAACTGGTTATTCCAACAGAATAATAAAGAATGGAATAATAGAAGAATTCACCAGGCATGCGATAGACCGCACAGACAGGTTATTCCAACAGAATAATAAAGAATGGAATAACAAAAGAATTCACCAGGCATGCGATAGACCGCACAGACAGGTTATTCCAACAGAATAATAAAGAATGGAATAACAGAAGAATTCACCATGCATTACATAGACCGCACAGACAGGTTATTCCAACAGAATAATAAATAATGGAACCAGGTCACGCGTAACCCGCATAGACATGATATTCCAATAGAATAATAAAGAATAGAATAACAGAAGAATTTCACCATGTATGCGGTGAAATTATTCTGTTATTCCATTCTTTATTATTATGTTGGAATAACTGCTCTATCTAATATCGTATACATGGTGAAATTCTTCTGTTATTCCATTCTTTATTATTATGTTGGAATAACCTGTCTATGTAAAGTACCACATACATGGTGAAATTCTTCTGTTATTCTATTCTTTATTATTCTGTTGGAATATCCTGTTTGTGCGGATTAAGCATGACCTGGTTCCATTTTTTAATATTCTATTGGAATATCCTGTCTGTGCGTATTACGTATGACCTGGTTCCATTATTTATTATTGTGTTGGAATAACATGTCTCATGATCTATCGAATCGTGGTGAATTCTTCCATTATTCCATTCTTTATTATTTTGTTGGAATAACTTTGCTCTATGTGGATTCTTTGCATGCATGGTGAATGATCCTTCATATTCATTCTTTATTAAATTGTGGAAATGATGCATCTGCGTGGATTACCGCATGGCGTGTGAAAATCCATTTCATAGATTTCAGTATATTCTATTATACCGTGTATCGAGATATCATTTCTTTTATACTAAATCATGGAATATCATTTTCTTTGGTATTTTTTTAAGTTACTATTCATGGGTTACTATTCACTCGATTACTATTCACTCTAGTATTATTCACTCGTATTATTGGCACTTTTTGTGCAGAGTAGTATATTCATGGGTTACTATTCACCCAATTACTATTCACTCTAGTATCATTCACTCGGGTATTCGGGACACTTTTGTGTGGGGGTACTATTCACTTGGGTACTATTCTCAAGTACTATTCATGAGGTACTACTCACCCGAAAAATATATTTCTTTTCTGTCCAAATTATTTTTGGTACATGAATATTTTTCTTGAATTTTACTCTACAAAGAAGTATCATGTTGACAATTTGGACGTTATTGATTTCTGGAGAAATTAAGTTATAAATCTTTAAAATTTATCCTTGAACTTGTTTTATTGAATTATTATGTCATTGACGTCATCCTCATGCTTATATTGTGATGAAAGTCATCTTTGGCTTACGTGCATAGATGGACTTGGTATAATTATGACCAGGGATTATTCGGCATAATCATGACCGTAATGTAACGAATGATGTGGTAAAAGTCCTCATTGGCACCGTAGTTCATTGATGGATGGTTGTTGGTATGATTATGACCGGGGATTATTCGGTATAATCATGACCATTGATGATTACATGAATATCCTTGGCCGTAGTGCGGGGATGATTCGATGATGTGGTTTATTTATTGTTTGAGTCTCGTGATAAACTTGATGAAAAACCTTTTAAATCATAGAAGATAGTAGATTTTATGCTCTACTTGACTCTTCTAATGGATTTCTTATTCCGTTACAGTTGTTGATCTAAAACTTATTGTCTATTATATTTTATCAGTTGTTATACTGTTGAAGGCTAATGATAATTTATTTCGCATTATCCAAGTCATAATATTTCTTACTGGGCTAGTTGAGCTCACCCTTTTCTTTCATTGTTCTCTTCAGGAAATGAGAATATAGCTGGGAAGAGTCGGGAAATGGAGTGATGGTCCAGGATAAGTGGCTTTAGTAGTCCTCACTATTCTGTGAAATAGTGTGATAATAATTGTAATGAGGACTTCATTGAGAGTGGATATTGTCTAGAAGGCAATATTCTTGTTTAAATTCTCAGCTATGTTTTGTCGAATTGTACACAACAGTTGTATAATTAAGTTTGTATTTGGATTTGTGTAGTGTGATATCTGGCGACTCAAGATGGGTGATGTATACCTGTTTTGGATGTGGGTCACAGTTGGTATCAAAGCTTAGGGATATGATCCCTGGCTGAGATGTGAGACAAGATCTAGGAGGGGAGAGACGAGGAATTCCTTCGCTAGTATGACCTACCTAAGTTATTTGGTATTTAATTGGTCGGTCAGAGTATAGGGATAATATGTGGCATGTCAATTAACCCTTATTTTGAAGCTATATTCTAGAATGATATCTGAGATACAGGAGATGAGAAATGGGAAAATCATGATAGAGAGGAAATAATCGGGAGGGTACAATCCGAAAAGAAAGCAAGGTATTCTCATCTCTTGAACTACTGTGTACATGAATTTTGAGGGCGAAATTTCATAAGGAGGGAGATGTGAGACCCCAAATTTTATGAAATGAAAGTATTCAATTTTCTTATAATTATTCTATTTAGTAAATGGTTAAATTGATAAAAGGTTAAAGTTAAGGGTGATACGTGAAATTTTTTTAAAGTAAACAAGTTTTCGATGATAAAAGTATAGTAATACGTGTGGTTGAATAGTTGCACACGGTATTGTATAATATCTTTGATTATTGATGCTTACGTGAGAAGCCACTCAGTTTTATTCAATTATTGTTACAATATTTTATATTATTAAATCAATAATTGAGATGATAAGTTATTCATATTATTATTTGCATAATTAATAATGTCTAGAAGTTCTGTCAAGGAGAGGTTTGGTCACCTAATTGCGCGCCAATAAGGAGAAATCCTTATCGGAAAGCCCCCTCTTTCCTAGGAACGACCTGGTTGTTAAATATTGTGAGTCATAATATTAATGATGAATAAGTTCGTATTGATTAAAGATGAAATTGATAGTTCCATTGTGTTGGGATTATTAGTGTTAGTGAAAATCGACATTTATTTCGATAATAATTGATGTATGAAAGTTATATTGACCAATCGGGTAATTAATCGGATAAATGAGCAATTAATTGCTATTAATTCACATGATTATAACTATTTGTTCACATATGTGTACTATTGATTCACATTCATTTACTATTAGAGGAGTTGGTGCAAGATTGATAATACTTGCATGACTGAGTTAAAAATGGATGTATAGATGAAGGTACTATACTATAATTAATTTTTCACATGTTTAGAACTATTGAGTCACATGATTTACTATTAGGGGTGGTGGTGCAAGTTTGATAATACTTACAGGACTAAATTAAAAATAAAGAAAAAGAGGAAGGTATTATACTATAATATTTCGAGCCCCAAAACGTGCAATTATTGAAACTATATTTTCCTATAAATAGAAGCTCATTCTTCCTTCATTTCTCACCAATTCACTAAAGCTATAGAGCAATTATTATAGAGAGAAATTATAGAGAGAAAGAAGAAGAGAAGTCTGCTACCTCACTATTACAGTATCTAGTCTTCTTTTGAGGTAAAGGGTATTATTTCTTTCGTATTCATGAAGAGAGCTTCTGTTATTCCATTCTTTATTATTATGTTGGAATAACCTATCTATGCGAAGTACCATATACATGGTGAAATTCTTCTGTTATTCCATTCTTTATTATTATATTGGAATAACTTTTTTTATCTGGCACCGCATACACGGTGAAATTCTTACGTTATTCTATTCTTTATTATTACATTGGAATATCCTGTCATGCGGATTACGCATGACTGGTTCCATTCTTTATTATTCTGTTGGAATATCCTGTCTGTGCGTATTACACATGACCTGGTTCCATTATTTATTAGTCTGTTGGAATAACATGTCTGTGCAGTCTATCGCATGGTTGGTAAATTCTTCTGTTATTCCATTCTTTATTATTCTGTTGGAATAACATGTCTATGTGGATTACGGCATGCATGGTGAATGATCCTTCATATTCATTCTTTATTAAATTGTGGAAATGATCTATCTACGTGGATTACCGCATGGCGGGTAAAAATCCATTTGCAGTTTCGTATATTCTATTATACTCGTATGAGATATCATTTCTTTTGTACTCGTCATGGAATATCATTTTCTTTGGTATTTTTTTTTACGAGTTACTATTCATGGGTTACTATTCACCCATATACTATTCACTTTAGTATTATTCACTCGGGTATTTGGGGCACTTTTCGTGCCGGAGTACTATTCACGAGCTACTATTCATGGGTTACTATTCACCCGATTACTATTCACTCTAGTATCATTCACTCGAGTATTCGGGACACTTTTCGTGTCGGGGTATTATTCCTAAAGTACTATTCATGGGGTACTATTCACCCGAAAATATATATTTCTTTTCTGTCCAAATTATTTTTGGTACATGAATATTATTCTTGAATTTTACTCTACAAAGCAGTATCATGTTGACAATTTGGACGTTATTGATTTTTGGATAAATTAAGTTATAAATCTTTAAAATTTATCCTTGAACTTGTTTTATTAAATTATTATGTCAATGACATCATCCTCGTGCTTATATTGTGATGAAAGTCATCTTTGGCTTACGTGCATAGATGGACTTGGTATAATTATGACCAGGGATTATTCGGTATAATCATGACCGTAATGTAACGAATGATGTGGTAAAAGTCCTCATTGACCTGTAGTTCATTGATGGACAGTTGTTGGTATGATTATGACCAGAGATTATTCGGTATAATCATGACCATTGATGATTACATGAATATCCTTGGCCCGTAGTGCAGGGATGATACGATGATGTGGTTTATTTATTAAGCTGAGTCTAAGCGATAAAGTTGATGAAAAACTTTTTAAATCATAGAAAATAGTAGATTTTATGCTCTACTTGACTCTTCTAATGGATTGCTTGTTTCGCTGCAGTTGTTGATCTAAAACTTGTTGTCTATTGTATTTTATTAGTTGTTATACTGTTGAAGGCTAAGGATAATTTATTCCGCATTACCTTAGTCAAAATATTTCTTACTGGGCTAGTTGAGCTCACCCTTTTCTTTCATTGTTTTCTTCAGGAAATGAGAATATAGCTGGGAAGAGTCGAGAAATTGAGTGATGGTCCAGGATAAGTTGCTTTTAGTAGTCCTCACTATTCTGTGAAATAGTGTGATAATAATTGTAATAAGGACTCCATTGAGAGTGGATATTGTATAGAAGGCAATATTCTTGTTTAAACTCTCAGCTATGTTTTGTCGTATTGTACCCGACTGTTGTATAATTAAGTTTGTATTTGGATTTGTGTAGTGTGATATCTGGCGACTCAAGATGGGTGATGTATACCTATTTTGGGGGCGTCACATACTTTTTTTAGTGTCTCCACACAAATGATTATGAGATCAATCATCCTCATCCAATGAGCAAGCAACGTATGTACCAATCTATCCGGATTCACTAATCCCCAATTTAGTAATCCAATTATTGAGAACTATTTTAGTTTTAAGCTTTCTAAGAATTTAGATCTCATTAGAATGATCATTATCATTATTCTAAAAGCATTGCTTAAAACTATGTATTTATCTCATATTATAAAACAACATCATGTAGATAATTAAAAGCTTTTAATAAATTAATATTTTTATTAATAAATGAATAAGATTGTTACAAAGTATATGTTTTATCATCAATCATGATTGGCTTGTGTGCATACTACTTTCAATCTCCCACTTTCACTAAATCCAATCGCCATGGTATCTCATACCCTTCTTCTCTAAGTGACAATTATCCTGCAGTTGGATAAGCTTTAGTTAATGGATATGTAATATTGTTCTTTGAGAGTCCACTATCTCTATAGTGATTTCCCATCTTTTAATGATTCCTATAATCAAATTAAAGTGCCACAACACATGTTTAGATTCAAGATGAGACTTAAGAACTATTCCTAGTTCTGTAATGAACTTTTCATCCAAACAATCATCTTGCAGCTTCATTTATAGCTATATACTTTGTCTTTATCACTAAACCAGCAACTCTTTGTTGTTTAAAACCGTTTCAATTCACTGCACTACTGTTACCTTAAAGTGGATTTTTTGTCATCTTGGTCTGTCTGAAAAACATGAGTCTGTTAATCCCTCTAGTTTTAATTTAGACCCACCATGAATATGATCACATCCTTAGTGCCGGTTAAGTACTTTAATATATTTTTCACTGTCTTACAGTGATATTCTCAAGAATATGATCGATCATCATCAGGTCTCATATATTTCATTGTATACATGATTGTCACTCATGCGATCTCTCTTTTAAGGAGTCTATGGGGATTATCAAGAGAGATACACTCCATGTCTCACCAACATGAGACATCTCTTGGAGTTTGCCATGCTAAACAACTTTAGCATCAAATAAATATACGTTCCTTGGGTTTAGCCGAGTATCCTTTTAAATCTATCTATATAGATTTGTATCCCCAATTACAATACTCTTCCCAAATCATTCACGGAGGAATCTTTCGACAACTTTATCTTTACTGATTCTAGCATTGGCCTGTCATTCCTTATCCATGATATATCAACACATAATACTAGGAATGTCACGACGCTCCGACTGACCTTTTGTACACACTAGGTTCATTCTTGTTTTTGAAAAAATCAAACTCTTTTGATTATTTCATCAAAACGAATGTTCCATATTTGAGAAGCTTGCTTCGATCCATTTCTCTGAGTGTCTACAACTCTTACCTCATCGTATGTAACTGGATCATCATCTTTTATTATGCGTACCTCATCAACATTATCTATGATGAATCCATACCTCCTAGGTATCTTTGGTATTATTCCAGATTTACGATTCGGTTGTGGTACAATAGGTTTATTTATAAGTTCCTCTAGTTTTACTTATAGTGTTTTGTGGTTCTTGAACTCTTCAAGATTCTATTATCCTCCCACTAGCCCCTTCAATGATAAACATCTTTATCTTAGAAGGCAGCATGTTTCGCAACAAACACCTTTTGCTAAGTAGGATTATAGAACATATACCCTAAGCTTACTTTAGGATGTCCCACAAATCTGTACTTGTCAAATTTTTTCCCAAGCTTATCCTTTGAAACCTTTTCACATAAGCTGGACAACCCCTTATATTAACTTACTTAAAATTAGGAATCCTTCATGTCCATAACTTTTATGGAGTCTTGTGGCCGGATTTTGAGGTTACCTTTTTTGTATATATGCATCCATTTCTAAGATATTATCCCAGAAGGATACTGGAATATTTGTAAAATCATTATGGACCGTACCATGTTCAATAAGGTACGATTTTTCCTTTCAGATACATCAATCAGTTATTGCATATCATGAGGCGTCCATTATGAGAAAACCATTTAAGATAATCTAGAAACTTATTGCACAAGTATTTATTCATTGATCTAATCAAAGAATCTTAATACTTTGCCAATTTGTTTCACTTCAAAATTCTTTGAATATTTTAAATAATTCACACTTGTATTTCAGCAAATACACACATTCAACTCTTTGAATGATTATCTTCTTTTCTAATACTAGTTTGTTCAACTTGCAAAATAATTTTTCATGTAAGTCAAGTACACAAAATCCATTAAGTGTTATTCCAGTTCTATACAAAACATTATTATTATAAATAGAACAACAATTGCTCTTAAATATAATACCAAAGATTTCATCACTACAAAAAATGGGCCTTTAACAACGATTTTTCGGGCAACGACTTTATAAGTCGTTGCTAAAAGTATATGTTTAGCAACGAAATTTGTCCTTCGTTGCAGATTGTGTCAGGCTTTCACTTTTTCCAACGAAATTCATAAGTTGTTGCAAAATTTCATTGCTAATTCATTGGCAGGAAAAAATTTCGTTAGAAATTCATTGCAAAATTTTTGGCCACTTGATTTCCCGTCATCGTGGGCAACGAAAGTGTTTTTGTTGCTAAAAATGGGGCTTTAGCAACGATTTTTCAGGCAACGACTTTATAAGTTGTTGCTAAAAGTGTATGTTTAGCAACGAAACTTGTCCTTCATTGCAGATTGTGTCAGGCTTTCACTTTTGTAACGAAATTCATAAGTCGTTACAAAATTTGGAAACAAAATTCGTTAGAAATTCGCTGCAAAATTTCTAACCACTTGATTTTTCCTCATTGTGGGCAACGAAAGTTTTTTTTTGCAATATTTCGTTGCCTAATTTGGACCACATTCATTGGCAACAATTTTTATTTTCGTTGCATATTTTATACAACTTTTTACAACGACTATTAAAATGTTGCCTTAAATTAAGATAATCCCAATAAGCATGTTTTTGTAAGACCATATTCGGTATTCGGAGAATTGTCAAAAAATATTCGTATTTAGTATTTAAAAAGTATGTCCAAATGCAGAATATATTCGAACCTGTGACCTATCATTTGGAACTTTGGTCATTTGACTGCTGGAGCAACACAAATTATCTGTTAATATCTTGCAAGGATTAATATTTATATCAAAACATGATATTTCCCCATATATTCCTTTCTTCTCCTTCACTACATACCATTAATATAATTTCAAGAAGTTATATACTATAATAATAATAATAATAATAATAGTAGTAGTAGTAGTAGTAGTAGTAGTAGTAGTACTAATAATAATAAAAATAATAATAATAATAACAATAACAATAAAAATAATAATAATAATAATAATAAATAAATAAAAATAATAGCACTATAATTTACGCTTATATATGTCAAATACTTACAAAATTATGATATTTATCTTACTTGTTCTTTAATATATTTATTTTGCTTTGGAATGTAGTATACGTTATTCTTTTCAATTATCTTCTTCTTTTGCAGCATATAATTAATGGGCGATCGAACACTTTTTTGATGAAAATTGGTAATGAAATAATTAAATGACATATCGATGATCATACATGATCACTATATAGAAGATTATAACATAAATTAATAGCCAAGTTAATTAATTAGTTTTTTAATATTGGACATTTTAAAATAAGGAATAATTAATGCTATTGTTTCCCGAAAATCTACTACTTTTTTATTTTGTAAACAAAAAAAAGAATTGATATAATAATTAGCGCTTGTGAAAAAAAAGGGAAAAAAAAGAAGTCAAACAGGTTTTTCATACTAACGATCTTATATATCACAGAATAAAACGACAAATTAGTGTGTTATTATTGTAAGATAATATATTTGTATTTCATGCATAAATTGTTGTAAAAATTATAAAGCGATAACCATATATATATATATATATGTATCATATGTTATGTATGCATGTAGTAACTTTTATGTATACATTGAAAGCGAATGAACTTTTATTTTATAGTAACATTGTAAATAGCTACGGTCCTATTTTATTTTTTTTTTATTTTTATTTATTATTATTATAATTATATTATTATTATTATTATTATTATTATTATTATTATTATTATTATTATTATTATTATTATTATTATTATTATTATTATTATTAGTATTATTATTATTATTATTATAATAATTATTATTATTATTATTATTATTATATATCTTCTTGAGATTATATTAATGGTATGTAGTGAAGGAGAAGAAAGGAATATATGGGGAAAATCTCATGTTTTGATATAAATATTAATCCTGGCAAGATATTAACAGATAACTTGTGTTGCTACAATGGTCAAATGACCAAACAATAATAATAATAATAATAATAATAATAATAATAATAATAATAATAATAATAATAATAATAATAATAATAATAATAATAATAATAATAATAATAATAACAACAACAACAACAACAACAACAAACAACAACAACAACAAATAATAATAATAATAATAATAATAATAATAGTAGTAGTAGTAGTAATAATAATAATAATAATAATAATAATAATAATAATAATAATAATAGAAACATAATAATAATCCGAATATTGGAAATATAAAACTAAATTGTAATATAATAATAAATTGTAAATATTAAGATTAATAAAATAAATTATTATATTCTTCCATCATTTAAATTCCACTCTACCAATTTACTACAACTTTCATAAATAGATATGGCATTCATTTCTATCAAGTGAAACAACAACAATATTAATAATATATAAAATAATAATAATAATAAGAATTGCTTAATAATAAAATTTATAATAATAATAATGCAAGATGTAATATAATGATCATTATATATTTTATTAAAGATCGATATTTATTTTTATATTAATAATAATATTTATTTTTATATTAATAATATTATTATTGATATTATTACAAAAATAAGAAAAAATATTAAAGGGGATAATAATAAATATAAAAATTAACTTATTTCTATTTTAACCAACCCAATTAATAATATAGATGGAAATATAAAAATAAATCGTAATATAATAATAATATATAGATTTTGGGGGATGGTAAAGTTTTACTATAAAGATATATCCTTGCGAGAAATGAACAACTAGGCCCGTGGTGCTCGGGTGGTCATATGACGAGGGTTTGAAGCTAGAGGTTGTGAGTACAAATTTGTTTAGCAGCGAATAGTTGGATATTATTTTTAAATTTTTTTTTGCCATCCGTGACAAAGTCATAATTTAAGTAGGCATTATTAATTTTTTTTTTTTCCTCTTGCAGAACAACTGTATTCTAAGTAGGCCTTCATTTTATTTTTTTATTCGAGTCATGACATATAATGGAGAAATGTGTAAAAAAAAAGAGTAAGCCGGTACAAGTTGTACCGGTTAGAATATTTTAATATTAAATATTCGTTTTGTTTAACTATACTGATAATATGTTGATATGTGGGGTGTGACGCCCCTAAAATAGGTATACATCACCCATTCTGAGTCGCCAAATACATGGTACATAATATAAATACAAACTTAAATATACAACATGAGCTGTGAATTTTAATACAAATATTGACTTCTAGACAGTATTCAAACTCAAAATAAGTCCTCAATACATTTATTATCACACGATTTCACAGAATAGTGAGGACTACTAATGCAACCATCTGGACCGTCAATCCATTCCCCGACTAGTTCCAGCTATATTCTCATTTTCTTAAGAGAACAGTGAAAGAAAGGGTGAGCTCAACTAGCCCAGTAAGAAATATTATGACTAAGATAATGCAGAATAAATTATCCTTAGCCTTCAACAGTATAACAACTGATAGAATATAATAAACAACAAGTTTTAGATCAACAACTGCAGCGGAATAAGCAATCCATTAGAAGAGTCATGTTGAGCATAAAATCTACTATCTTCTATGATTTAAAAGATTTATCATCAATTTTATCGCTGAGACTCAGCTTAATAAATAATCCACACCATCGAATCATCCCTACACTACGGGCCAAGGATATTCTTTAGTATCATGACCACAAATTATCCTTGCACTATGGGCCAAAGATAATCGTGTTTTCATCAACGGTCATAATCATGCCATAAAATAATTCATCTTTACTGATAAGTGGGTTTTATACTACTTATTGGATATCAATTCACGAGAACTATGCCCATCTCAAGTACATTTTAGTGTGTTTTTAGTTGCATTTCATAATATTTTGCATTGCATGTACTGAGAACTCCTTTGGTGTAAAAGTGCAGGAAATATGCAACTGAGGATGGATGAAGGAAGAGTGATATGTCAAAGAATTAGTAGCTGGATCTGAAGCGAGAGCAGCAATGAGCATAGAATTTAAAATGCGGAAGCCATAGCGGCTACACTGAGTAAAAACTTCTGGCATGCGTAGCGATCACGGATCGAGCAGATTTTAAACACGCGCGCCCGCACGATGATTACAAAGGGACCTCGTGCACCCGTGCGTGACATTTGTAGCTGCTAATTAATTTTATTTTAATTTTTAAATTG
This sequence comes from Panax quinquefolius, assembly GCA_020205615.1. Lineage (NCBI taxonomy): Eukaryota > Viridiplantae > Streptophyta > Magnoliopsida > Apiales > Araliaceae > Panax > Panax quinquefolius. Next base: position 97,209,582 of record CM035154.1, read on the forward strand.
TAAGAGTTTGGGTTGGTTAAAACTATTCTAGTTGGTACTAGACGCGACTATCAACTATTTTTTATGTGTTTTTCATAAGGGAGAACTAGGGTTTTACACTTTGAGAGAATTCCAACGTGAAGCCAAGCATAGACTTATTATTTTTTACTTCTTCTTTGGATTTCAATCATTGTGGATGAACTACTTTTATGTTACTGGATATTAGTTAGGATTTGAACGTTACGTTTGGATTATAATAAGCAATTGGGTATGATCAATTCTATCTACTCTCTTTCAATTGCTTATTTATTTTCCATGCGCTGCTTTGATCCCATAATGGCTTTTGGTTAAGTCATGAACTAAACTCCATTATGGGATTCTAACGGATTTTAATACGTAATCTAACGTATGGCCTGATTGCTGGACTGTTTGTGTATCATAAGGAATTTCTATCATGGTTGCTTTGAATGCATGAATTATTGATCACCATTCGTTTTATGTGCTTGTATGGAATTGAAAAATAACATGCGAGGATGATTGTAATCATGATAGCATGCATATATGGGGCTGCTTTGCTTAACTTTGTATTTCGTGAACCAGATAGACATATACTGTTTCACCGTATGAGTTATATAAGGGCTTGTCCTTTTATTCAATATGGCTATAATTTTACATAGAAATATAGTGAGGTTGGTTTTATTGATGATTACATGATGTCTATTGTATGTGGATGTTATGTGAGTAGGTCATAATACATTGAAAAATGGTTATGTCTACATTCGTGCTCTTGGCTAATTTTCTATGATGCGTGAATAATCTTGCATGACGGTGGTAATTAGATGAACTATTAAATGAAGTTAGGATCCCATTATTTCCAGATTTGATTTATTACTTTATTAATTATCTTTTAGTTATTATTTGAGTTTAGAGTAATTTCCAATCATAAGCATTAGTTTAAGCATATAAGAATAGTGATTTAGTTGATGCATAATAGTTTAATTTAGAATCCTTTCTCCGTGGATCGATACTCGACTTACTCTGTTTTGCTTGTTAACACATTTATGCTTGCATGAGTTAGAGCTCTTTTGTTAGAACTAAAAAAAGAGGCAACAAGTTTTTGGCGCCGTTGCCAGGGAGAGGCGTATAAATTTTTATTATTATCATCAGTTTTAAGCTATATTGTATGACTTACACAAATCTAATCGTTTCTCATTTGTATTTGTATTTTTGTTTTGGTTTCAGGTACTTGTATAATTTTTATGCACACACGATCATCCAACTCAAAATTGATACCAGCACAAGATAATATTAACGGAAGAGGTTGGAAAGCGAGAGTGCGCACAAATTTACAAGCACAGTTAGAGGGTACTACATCTAATATGGCAGAGGGACAAAGAGAAGAGCAAAGAGATGAGCATAGAGATTTAAGGGACTATTCCATGCCGAACATTAATGGAATTCAGTCGAGCATAGTCAGACCTGCGATAACAGCTAATACACTCGAAATAAAACCGGGCCATATTCAGATGGTGCAGAATTCGGTACAGTTTGGGGGTGCTACTACAGATGATCCGAATGAACAACTGTTGAGTTTTATTGAGATATGTGATACATTCAGATACAACGGGGTGACGGGGGATGCTATCAGACTTAGGCTGTTTCCATTCTCATTGAGGGATAAAGCAAGAAGTTGGCTTCATTCTTTGCCTTCGGGATCAATTACTACATGGGAGAACCTAGCACAAAAGTTTTTAGCCAAGTTTTTCCCAATGGCTAAGACTCTGAAAATGAGGACAACTATCTCTCAGTTTGACCAACAACAGGGTGAATCCTTATACGAAGCCTAGGAGAGATATAAAGAGATGCTAAGGAAGTGTTCGCACCATGGTATGCCAGATTTGATGGTGATCAACACATTCTATAATGGATTAGGATGGCAGTCTAGGCCAATTATAGATGCAGCTGCAGGAGGAGCATTATGGGCAAAGAGCTATGACGAGGTCTATAACCTTATTGAAACAATGGTAGCGAATGATTTTCAGAATCCTACAGCTAGGATGCCACACCCCAAGGTTGCAGTTTTGTTGGAAGTGGATGATATTACTCAGTTGTCGGCACAGATGACAACTATGGAAAAGAAAATAGATTCATTAGTAAAGAGCAAAGTGAAATTAGTTGCCTTCATATGTGAAATTTGTGCGGGGTCACACTCGACAGATCAATGTGCTATCAGCTCGGAGTCAGTACAGTCTGTGAGCAATTATAGGAAATACCAAGGACAGTTTCAGAACATATACAACTCCAACAACCGCAATCATCCAAACTTTAGTTGGTCCAATAATCAAGGAAATCAGCAGCATTAGTTTCTGTCACAGCCAGCGCAACAATAGTTTACTCCAAGACCACCTTTTTCGTCGGGATTTTCTCAACAACAACAACATCATACTCTATTTGCACCTCAGCAAGAAAAGAAATCAAAAATGGAGGAGATGATGGTGAAGTGCATTGCAAATATAGAGGTTATGATCAAAAGCCAAGTAGTGGCCATTAAAAATTTGGAAACTCAAATGGGGCAAATGGCGAGCATGATTAACAACAGGCCCCAGGGTTCATTTCCAAGTACTACGGAGGCAAATCCAAGACGAGAAAGGAAAGAACAGTGTCAAGCTATAACACTCAGGTCTGGGAAGAAGTGTGCAGGAAATTCATCAGGCGCGGCCGCGCCTGGTTTACAAAGGGGATGACGCGCGACCGCGCGAGGACGAAACTAGGACTGAGCAGAAATTAAATAATGAAGATTCTGAGTTGCAGTGAGTAGAGAAGGATAAAGCAAGTTCAGACAAGAAGCCCATGAGTACAGTACGACTAGTTCACCCTCCGGTTCCGTATCCGGAAAGATTGAATAAGTAGAGGGAAGATAAGTAGTTCAACAAGTTCTTGGAGGTTTTTAAAAAACTGCAGATCAACATACCTTTCGCTGAGGCATTGGAACAGATGCCAAGTTATGAAAAGTTCATGAAGGGTATATTGTCAAGGAAGAGAAGATTAGACGAGTTTAAGACAGTGGCCTTGACTGAGGAATGCTGTGCAGTGCTTCAGCATAAACTACCTCCAAAGCTAAAAGATCTGGGTAGTTTCACAATTCCATGCACGATTGGAAAGATGAACATCGATAAATGTCTGTGTGATCTTTGGGCAAGTATCAATCTGATGCCCTTGTCAATATTCAATCAGTTGGGATTACCGGCTCTAAGGCCGATAAACATTTCTTTGCAGCTAGGTGACAGATTCATCACGTATCCATGGGGAATTGTTGAAGATGTATTGGTGAAAGTGGACAAATTTATCTTTTCGGTTGACTTCATTATTTTGGATTACGAGGAAGACAAAAGTATACCAATTATACTGGGGAGACCATTCTTAGCCATAGGAAGGACTTTGATAGACATGCAGAAAGGGGAACTCACTATGCATGTACATGATCAGGAGGTTACCTTTAATGTCTTCAAGGCAATGAAGTTCCCAACAGATGAAGAAGAATGTTTCTGGGTTGATTTGGTGGATCATGTATTAAATGATAAAGTTGATGGTCTGGTAGATTATGAACCATTGAGGAGTGTCATTCAGAATTGGAGGATGAGGAATTCGACAAACTTGTGCAATATCTGGATACCACTCCATAATTCAAAAAATTCAGAACACCTGTCGAGCCATTTATGAAAGCTGGAGAGACATCAGTAAAATTAAAGCCATCTCTTGAGACACCTCCAGAACTAGAATTAAAACCACTTTCAGATCATCTCAGGTACGCATTTTTAAATAAAGATTCAAAGCTACCTATGATTATTTCTTCTGCACTAACACCTTTTTAGGAAGAAAAACTACTACGAGTGCTTAGAGAGTTCAAATCAGCTATTGGATGGACCATAGCGGATATCAAAGGGATCAGCCTTTTTTTTACATGCATAAGATCCTGTTAGAAGATGGTAGTAAGCTGTCGGTTGAGCAACAAAGAAGACTTAATCCAATAATGAAAGAAGTGGTCAAGAAAGAAGTATTGAAATGGCTGGATGCAGGTATAATCTATCCGATTTCAGACAGTTCATGGGTGAGCCCAGTGCAGTGTGTACCGAAGAAGGGTGGTATGACCATCGTTACTAATGAGAATAATGAGCTAATTCCAACACGAGCGAAGAATTCGGGTGGAGATTACGCATGGACTCTCTTGAGCTCAACAACGCTATGAGGAAATATCATTTTCCACTACCGTTTATCGATCAGATGTTGGATAGACTGGAAGGTCATAAGTATTATTGCTTTCTGGACGGTTATTCAGGCTACAATCAGATTATGATAGCTCCAGAAGACCAGGAAAAGACTACCTTCACATGTCCATACGACACTTTTGCTTTCAGAAGGATGTCTTTCGGGTTGTACAATGCTCCAGCCACCTTTCAGAGATACATGATGGCTATTTTTTCAGACATGGTGGAACAAAATGTTGACATATTTATGGATGATTTTTCAGTCTTCGGGGACTCGTTTGATTTATGCTTTGAGAATTTGGTGATAGTTTTGAGGAGGTGTGTTGAGACAAATTTAGTGCTGAACTGGGAAAAGTGCCATTTCATGGTACAAGAATGAATCATATTGGGACACAAAGTTTTGAAGAAGGCACTCGAGGTGGATAGGGCTAAGCTGGAAACTATAGAGAACTTGCCACCATCTACTTCAGTAAAAGGTGTCCGCAGTTTTCTGGGACATGTAGGTTTCTACCGCAGATTCATCAAGGACTTCTCCAAGATAACTAAACCACTATGCAGTTTATTGGAGAAGGATGAACAGTTTAATTTTGATGAGGCTTGCATGTAGGCATTTGAGCATTTAAAGGGGAAACTAACTTCAGCACCAATTATTACTGCATCAGATTGGGATTTGCCATTTAAGCTGATGTGTGATGCTAGTGATTATGTCGTAGGGGCTATTTTGGGACAGAAGAAGGAAAAGATGTTTTATGTGATATATTATGCCAGCAAGACCCTTACAGATGCACAGTTGAACTACACCACCACAGAGAAAGAGTTATTGGCAGTGGTGTATGCCTTTGATAAATTTCGAGCATATCTGATTGGCACAATGGTGATAGTGTACACGAATCACGCGGCAATTCGACATTTAGTGGCAAAGAAGGATACAAAGCCTCGGTTGATCAGGTGGAAATTATTGTTACAGGAATTTGATTTGGAGATCAAGGACAGAAAGGGCACTAAAAACCAAGTGGCGGACCACTTATCTCGACTAGAGAATCCGAAAAGGGAGGTAGACGACAAAGTTGTAATCAATGACTCCTTTCCAGATGAGCAGTTGTTTATGGTGAACGCGGAAGTGTCATGGTTTGCAGACTATGTGAACTATTTGGTAAGTAAGATGGTACCTTCTGACTTGGTGGGTCATCAAAAGAAAAAATTTATGCATGATGTCAAATGGTATATATGGGATGAGCCTTATTTGTTTAAACAGTGTGCTGATCAAATGATAAGAAGGTGTATCCCGTATAGCGAGACCGAGGGGATTCTACAGGATTGCCATTCTTCTGTGTATGGAGGTCACTATGGTGGAGAGCGAACAACGGCTAGAGTGCTACAAGCAAGATTCTACTGGCTGACAATTTTCAAGCATGCCTACAGTTTCGTCCAAAGGTGTGATAGATGTCAGAGAGTGGGGAGCATCTCAAAAAAAAATGAAATGCAGTTGAATACGATACTCGAAGTAGAAATTTTTGATGTGTGGGGGATTGATTTCATGGGCCCTTTTGTTTCTTCTTGCGGAAATCTCTATATCTTACTCGCAGTGGATTATGTGTCGAAATGGGTAGAAGTGGCAGCTCTTCCAACAAATGATGCCAAGGTAGTCCTTAGGTTTTTACACAGAAGTATCTTCACTAGGTTTGGGACTCCAAGAGCCATCATCAGTGACGAAGGCAGTCATTTCTGCAATAGGCAGTTTATAGCTTTGTTGGCTAAGTATGGGGTGAACCATTTCATTGCTATAGCTTATCAGCCACAAGCGAATGGGCAAGCTGAGGTGTCGAATCGAGAAGTCAAAAGAATCCTTGAAAAAGTTATGAATCCCACGAGGAAAGACTGGTCGTTAAAGATGGATGATGCAGTATGGACATATAGGACTGCATACAAAACTCCGCTGGGCATGTCACTTTTTCAGCTCGTGTATGGAAAAGCCTGTCACCTTCCTATGGAGCTAGAGCATAAGGCATACTAGGCAATTCGAAAGCTCAATTTTGATTTGAAAGCTGTAGGGGAGAAATGCCTACTCCAACTCAATGAATTGGATGAATTCAGATTACAGGCATATGAGAATTCAAAGTTGTACAAGGAGAAGCTGAAGAAATAGCATGATCGAAAGATCATAGAGAGAACATTTGAACCGGGACAAAGAGTTTTGCTTTTTAACTCCAGACTTAAACTTTTTCCCAGGAAGCTGAAATTAAGATGGTCAGGGCCATTTACAGTGAAGACTGTCTTCCCATATGGTGCGATAGAAGTGTTTGATAAATTCCCGGATCAGCCTTTTAAGGTGAATAGATAGCGATTGAAGCATTACTTTGGTGGCGAGGTGGACAGACAAAAAGTCACCTCAATTCTTTCTTCGACATGAGATTCAGAGACAGTCAAGCTAATTGACTATAACTTAGCGCTAGATGGGAGGCAACCCATTATTTCTATCTCTACTTTTATTTATTCAGTTTAGGTTATTTTTGTTAATTCATCTTTATTTTTAATTGTGATAGATTATTGTGTTTTACATAAGTGAGTGTGTAGTTGTATCTGAATTGGACTGTGTTTGAGTATCGTATAGAGTTTATTTGGTCATTTATGCTTACTCCGTAGTTCACAGTTTGACATGAGTAATTGTTGTCTGTATAGGTACCTTGGACTAAAGTCGATTTATATTGCGATGATATTAAATGAGAAAGTTGGCGATGTGTAGGATCTGAGGACGCATACGGCCGCTTGATGCATTCTTTGAATAAATCACGCTACCGCTACTGTAAGCAATCTTGTACAAAAAAATGGTACTTTCATGGCTACCGCGCCTCATCTTCATGTCAAACCCACGCCGCTGCACGCGACACCGATTTGAGAAATTTTTTTTAAGTTTAAAACAGGTTTTGTGACTTATTACTCATATCAATTGATATAACAGAAGGTGTATGCTCTTTCTCTCCTCCACACGCACGTCTCCTCATCTCTAGGCAGTTACACCTTGAAGCCATACATCTCTCCTCCACTACGTGATTGTCGCTTCTAATCTCAGACCCACGATTGATTGCTACACTATAAAACCTAGGGTTTCAGATTGGGCGTGCAAATCAAGTTGGGAGTCATCAGTTCATCAACAAGTGTTCATCTTTCTCAATCAATTTCAAATGGGTCCTAAGAGAGCTCACTCTTCTTCTTCTTCATCATCGTCTTCCTCTAGCAGTAAAGGGGAAGATGTTGTGGATCATACCAAATTTTTGAGTCTGGCAGCGTAAACGGATTATTAAAAAATTGTGGCAAAGACGTTTGTAAAGGAGCACGATTTCAAACCTGAGAGGCAAGATGGTCAGTTATGGAATATGATTCAAGAAAGGGGATGGTTTGGATTGAATGCCACTCCTATGCCTGTTCTGATGAGTATAGTCCCAGAATTCTATGTTAATGCTATGGACACAATGAGTGGTCTATCTATGATTTGAGGATTTCAAATAGATTACCGACCACCTGCAATCAGAGAAGTTTTCAGGCTACTCAACACACCACTGACTGGGTCTGCTAATTGGGTAGAAGGTGCACATTTGGAAACAAATTTGGAAGTAGTAATTATTGAGTTGTGCATTCCAGGAACAAAGTGGACTTACAAGGCTAGCACGAATCAGCCTCGCATATTCCCAGCCTTAGCCTTGAATCGATATACAAAGGCATGGAATTTGTTTATATGTGCCAAGCTCATTCCATCGTCTCATCAGCATTAAATCACAGCAGAGAGGGCAATCATTCTATGGGGAATAATCACAGGAAAATACATTGATGTGGGCCATCTGATTTATCAAAATATGTTGCGTTATCTGCGGGGAAGCACTACGGGGAGTATTCCCCACGCGTCTGCTGTGTGCCCATCAAGGCTGCCATTGGGAAAATGAACAAATGCAGAACCTGAGCCAAAATATCACTCACGTAACCACTGCAAAATTCAAGGATTGGGCAGGAGGTGCACCGCACCCGTGAGGAAAAGGTTTTATCATCTAGCCCACATTCTCGGAGCCACCATCGCAGCCCTCTCAAACAGATGAAGCGGGCCTGTTAACTCAAGCAACTGCTGCCACTGGGGATCGATAGCTCCGAAGGTTGGAGCGAAAGGTCGACACGGTGTACGATAACTTCGCAGAATTTGCTACGGGTCTGACGAGGTCATTGGCAGAGGCATTTGCACAACAAGGGACCATGCTTGAGTGGCCACAGTTCGAGACGGTCGTGCCATATCCACCACCGGATTCACCACCCGAAGAGGGTGGTGCAGCTGAGCACTAGGGGAGTTTTCTCTAACCCTATACCTTCATTCATTGAGGCAATGAATATTATAAGTTTGAGGGTATTGGGGAAGTAGTGTAGTTCCATATAGTTTTTGCACGATTAGTTTAAATTTTGCATGTTTATGTTGCATATAGTGTTTGCATGAGTAGTTTGTCTGTCTACGTGTTTTACAAAAAAAAAATTTAGGTGTTTAGTCATTATTATGTGTGTCAGTTTATGTTTAGTTCATGTCTCACAAATTCTAGCTTTATGGAAATTTTGTCTAGCCTATGATGAATGTGAATTTTGAAGGATTGTTGAATATGTTGGATAACATGAGCTTAGATATAATGTTTTACATAATGTAATTCATGATGCTGTTTAGATGCTTTCGGTTTGCACTACCATATTCACATTTGCTTGTAAGTATAAGAATTATGTGTTGCATTGCTCGATAGAAAATGTAGTTGTAAAAAGAGAATAATGTGGAAAATGGACTTAGACTGTACAAGACATTGATAATCAAACTTTGGGAAAACTTGGGTATGCTATATATATATATATAAAATATAGCAATAACGTTGCTAGTCTTATTTTGGGGCCCTTGCTACTTGAGTAAGTACGCCCGTAGGGGTGTCTTAACACCTAACGCCCTATGGTCTTTCATGGTCTGGGAGTCCTTAGCCTTCAATAGTATAACAACTGATAGAATATAATAGACAACAAGTTTTAGATCAACAACTGCAGTGGAATAAGCAATCCATTATAAGAGTCAAGTAGAGCATAAAATCTACTATCTTCTATGATTTAAAAGATTTATCATCAATTTTATCGTTGAGACTCAGCTTAATAAATAATCCACATCATCGAATTATCCCTGCACTACGGGCCAAGGATATTCTTTAGTATCACGACCACGAATTATCCTTGCACTACGGGCCAAAGATAATCGTGTTTTCATCAATGGTCATAATCATGTCATAAAATAATTCATCTTTGCACCCTTGGCCGAAGAGAATCCATGACCATAATCATACCAAAAACTGTCCATCAATGCACTACGGGTCAATGAGGACTTTTATCACATCTTTTGTAACATTACGGTCATGATTATACTGAGTAATCCCTGGTCATAATCATACCAAGTCCATCTATGCACTACGGGAAAAAGATGAATTTCATAACAATATAAGCATGAGGATGATGACAATGACATAATAATTCAATAAAACAAGTTAGAGAATAAATTTTTAAAGATTTATAATTTAATTTATCTAGAAATCAATAACGTCCAAATTGTCAACATTATACTGCTTTATAGAGTAAAATTCAAGAATATTATTGTACCAAAAATAATTTGGACCGAAAACAAATCAATTTTTATCATGAATAGTACCCCGTGAATTGTACTTCGGGAATAGTAACCCCGTGAATAGTACTCCAACATGAAAAAGGTAAAACTTATCAAGAATGCTCAGAATAATATTTCCATGAAAAGATACTGAATGAAATGCAAATATCAAGGATATTCTACTAATTTCATGGAGTATAGAAGCCAAGATTTTAACAAAACGAGTATAAAATGAAGATCAAAACATGGATACAATCAATGATAGTAACCATAATAGACATTTGGGACGAAAAAGAGAAAATTTCATTTTTCGTTGAATAGTGTCGTATTTATGAGTAGTGCCGTATACGTGAATAGTAATCCAGACACAAAAAGGTAGAAATTCCACAATAAAATTTATATCAATATTTCAGCATAATGATATTGAGGAAAATAATATCATTTACGAAGAAAATAACATCTGTTACCTCAAAATAACAGTAGTTCTGATCGGAATATCGAATGTAAAGCCGAAGGAAACTTGCACTGAATAGTAACTCTCAAAGTATCTAAATACTCACAAAAATACGCTCGATAATATAGAGAGAATGAAAACTTGTTTCTGGTGTGATTTTCAATTCTAACCTAAGCACCTATTTATAGGAAAATGCTAGAACGTCATAGGAGACTAAAATAATAAAATATTATTATTTCTTTCTTTTTCTCTACGCATGCCAGTCATCCAAGACCCAGGCATGCCAATCTGAAAACCAATTTCTGATTTCACATGTTGAAAACAAAAGTGGGTCCCACCCAATTTTAATAAAAATTATTTTATTTTTCGAAACTTCAGTAATTCATAATAAATAGTTCTTTTATCATAAAAATATGAGTTTTATGTCCATTCCACACAAAATTGAATTCTCTACAACTTTGTAGCTTTAAGTTTTTCCAAATTCCAAACAGAAAATATCTGAAATCCACAAACAGATGATTTTCAACACCTCTTAAAATTCATAACAAATCATAAGCTAATTTTTAACGGTTCAAAATTTGTGGACATATACTCAACTTATATATGTATAACATATCCAAAAATCACAACGATCTAATGGTCAGATTAAAGTTATAACTCACGCAATAGAGGTTTAAGAACACCGATTTGATTTTTTAATAGCTCCAATCCGACAAAATACTGATAAAACACCTCAACAATAATTCCTTCATTTATAACCACATAAAATAATTAAATGCATCATTTATATCCACATCAAATAAATATTTCCTTATCATATAAATCAATAATTAATTATTCATAAATAATATTACAGAATCACAATAATGACAACCAGGTGGTTCCCAGGAAAGAGGGGACTTTCGAATAAGGATTTCTCCTTACTGGCGCACAATTAGGTGACCAAACCTCTCCTTGACAGAACTTTCTAGACATTGTCAATAATGCTATCTAATAATATTATTCAAATAATATGAATTATTTACTTGATAATGGGAAATACTGTGCAGTGATAATTATTGAAACAACAATAATATAAAATATCAACGTAGCAATTATTGAATTAATAAAATAAAATATTGAACAGTAATTACTGTAACAATTATTGAGTAAAACTGAGTGACTTCTCACGTAAGCACCAATAATCAATATTGTGTGCAACTATGCAACCACGCGTATTACTTTACTTTTACTACCGGGTAGTTCAACAGTTAACGGTAAAACTTCCGTCGTTATTTTTATAAAAAGATATTTATGTCGTTTTCTCATTCCGACAATAATTCTGTTTTGGGGTCCACCAATGATTGTGTCGTCGTATGGATATTCCCCAACAAAAAGAATATTCCCCGACCAATCGAATATTTTATAAACACTTGCTTACTTTTCAAAATTTATAAATATTATCCACAACTATAACATTATCTCAAATCCACACCATAACATAAAAAAAATATTTCAAGAAAATTAAATCTTTATTCATAAAATTTGGGGTCTCACATGGGGCCCTCTTATTAAAATAGAAGTTTATATTTAGACAAAACAACCTGTGCCGGCTTGTCAAATATACAATCTAATCTTAGCCTTCAAATAACTTGATCAACGGTCTGAAAAGGGGTTGTTGCCACAGTGTCCATGGCAACTAGTTGCCATGGATGGATTCCATATATATATATATATATATATATATATATATATATATATATAAGACCCGACTTTTATAAATAAAGATGAATTTTTATAAATATTATTTTTGAATATTATGGAATAAATTTGATATAATGTTATAGTTATGGGTAATATTTATAAATTTTGCAAAGTAAGCAAGTTGTTATAAAATATTCGTTTGGTCTGGGAATATTCTTTTTTGTCGGGGAATATTCGATGCGACTCAATCATTAGTGGACCCCACAACGGAAGTATTGTCGTAGTTAGAAAATGACAAAATTATTTTTCTATAAAAATAATGGCGAGAGTGTTATTCAAGTAAAAAGCTGTTGAACTACCCGGTAGTAAAAGTATAGTATACGCGTAGTTGTATAGTAGCACACGATATTGATTATTGATGCTTACGTGAGAAGTACTATGCTCAATTATTGCACACGATAATTCACGCATCATATCTCTTATATTCTTGATTCAATTATTGTCACAAAGATATCATCATATAATATGTTATAGTATTAAATTATTAATTGAGGCGACAAGTTATATATGATTAATAATTGTTGAAAGATTAAATATGTGTTGATTAAAAATAAAATGATTTGTGGTAATATTTATTCAATCCTTGATGTATATAAAAGAAGTCATTATGAGGCGTTTGTGGTAAGTTTGATTATTTTATGGGGGGCCCATATGTCATCATCTAAGAGTCCCTTAAATCGATAGTAATTACCTTTGTGAATAGTAATTACCTTTATGAATAGTAATTACCTTCGTCAATAGTATTTACCTTTCGTCGATAGTAATTACCTTTGTGAATAGTAATTACCTTTGTGAATAGTAATTACCTTTGTCAATAGTATTTACCTTCGTCCAATAGTAATTACCTTCTTGATAGTAATTACCTTCGTCGATAGTAATTACCCCTTCATGCAAATAGTAGTTGTCCTTGATATTACAAGAGTTAAGCTGCCTCTTGATTGTTCAAGGGTTAATTACCCTTCAGTAAATAGTAGTTGTCTCTTGATATTACCAAGAGTCATTTTGACCCTTCGTTAAGACCAAGAGCCACCCTCGGTTTTTTCTATAAATAGAAAGATCATTCCTTCATTATTTCTTACGAATTCTTTGAAACTCTAGAGAGAGAAACTATAGAGAGAAAGAAGAAAAGTATTTTGCTACTTCACTTTTCCAATATTAAACTCTTCTAAGGTAGGGAATATTATTTGTTGTACTTCGTAAAGGGGTGTTATTTTTTTTATTCATGAAGAGAACTTACATTATTCCATTCTTTATTATTACTGTTGGAATAACTTTTGTAAAAGTGGCATACCTATATATACATGACTTGTATATGCGGAATACCTACTATACTTGGTGAAATCCTTATATTATTCCATTCTAATTTATTACATTGGAATAACTTTGTATATGCGGAATACCCTATACTTGGTGAAATCCTTATATTATTCCATTCTTATTTATTACATTGGAATAACCTATATATCTGGAATCCCCTATACTTGGTGACATTCTTCTATTATTTTATTATTACATTGGAACATTCATGCAGGCTTTTACTTTGGGACTGGTTAAAATCTTTATTATTCTGTCTTTATTATTCTATTGGAATATCTTATGCGTGTGTTTTACAGGACTGGTTTAATTTTATTATTATACGTATTTATTATTACATTGGAATAACCTTTCTATGCTCGAAATACCGCATGCATGGTGATTTCTTTTGTTATTTCATTCGCTATTATACTCGGTTGGTTAAAATTTTGACTTCTATACTCCATGAATTTAGTGGAATATCCTTGATATTTTGCGCTTCATCCGATATTTTTAATGAAAATATTTTTACGAGCATTCTTGAATTTTACTCTACAAAGCGTATCATGTTGACAATTTGGACGTTATTAGTTCATGAATAAATTAATTCGTGAACTTGTTTTTTATTGAATTATTATGTCATTGTCATCATCCTCATGTTATATTATGTTATCTTTGGCTTACGTGCATAGATGAACTTAGTATGATTATGACCGGGGATCATTCGGTATAATCATGGCTTGATATAAATGATGTGACAAAAGTCCTCGGTGGCTTTGTAATGCGATGATGGATAGTTTTGGTATGATTATGACTAGGGGTGATTCGGTATAGTCATGATCATTGATAATTTGATGAAAATCCTTGGACCGTAGTACAAGGATGATTAGATATTGTGGTTTATTCATTAAAGCGAGTCTTAGTGATAAAAATTGATGAAAACCTTTTAAAACCTAAAAGATAGTAGACTTTATTTTCTACTTGACTCTTTTAATGGATTGCATATCCATGCATGATTAAAGCTGGTTGTCTATTGTATTTTATCGGTTTAACATTGTTGAAGACTATTGATAATTTATTACGCATTATCTTAGTTATAATATTTCTTCTTTGGGCTAGTTGAGCTCACCCTTTCTTTCCTTTATTCTTTTAGGAAATGAGAATATAATTTGGGACGAGTCGGGGAAAAGAGTGATGGTCCTGAAGATAGCATTAGTAGTCCTCACTATTATGTTAAATAGTGTGACATTAAATATAATGAGAACTCCTTGAGTATGGATATTGTCTAAATGACAATATTCCTATTAGAACTCTCAGTTTATGTATTGTCATATGTTCTACGATGATTTATAATTAAGTTTGTATTTGAATTTATGTACCATGTAAGTGGCGACCCAAGATGGGTGGCGTATACCTAATTTTGGGGCGTCGCGGTTGGTATCGAGCTTAGGATATGATCCTGGCTAAAATCTGAGATAAGAACTAGAGAGGAGAGGCGGGGAATTCATTCGCTAGTATGACCTACCTAAGTTTATTTGTTATTTAATTGGTCGATCGTCGAGTATAGGGATAATATTGGATATATTAATTAACCCTTGTGTTGTGGCGGTGTTTGGAAATGGCGGTGAAAATATTCTGATGGAGTGAATGTGACCGTTGTGACACCTTTAATCACTAATCGAGGTTAATGCGATTGTCAGACGAGGAACAAATTAGAGATATCCACGTAGTGAATGAAGAACTAATTGTTTTTTGAGCTAGTTGCGGAGGTAGCAAATTTGAGTGAGGAAGAAGAAGAAGAAGAAGAGGAACACGAGGAGAATTGGTTAGAAGAAGTTTATGATCAAAACTTAGAATTATAAAATCGTGTTCGTGAGCTAGAAGAAACGAGGTTGAAGAAAGGCAAGCGATCGTGGAACAAAGGGATACAAAATTTAAAATTGGGTTACCCGATATGTGATGCTCGAACAAAATCACGCTTTGGCGGGGTGTAAGATATTAAAGTTGGAATCGAGAATTTAAAAATCAAAGATCGGTGAAAGAAGAAACAAGCGAGCGAAGGAGAATAGTTGATGCATGGGTAAAAAGCGCACAACGCGTTGATAGTGTAGAAAAAGGCGTCAGATCGATAAAGCCAAAATAGATGAAATGGACTTTGCTTTTGGGCGATAATTGGGAGAACCCAACATCGAATTGAATTACCACATGTATAGCGGTCTACCCGAATTCGATATGGATCGGAGAATAATGATTCAAATCATGGATCGAGAATGTGAAGAAGCACTTAAGGGTGGAATGTACCTATAGTAAAGTTAAACTCGATAATTTAAGCGAGGCGTTTTGTCGAGAAACCGAGCGAAGTTATTACGGGTAAATTAATTATAAATTATTGCGAAGTCTATACTTTATTCAATACAAGTTCTACCCACTCTTTTATTCTACCTAGTTGTGTTCGATGTTTAAATTTAACTCAGGAAAAATTAGACTTTGATTTATCTATTGAAACTTCGTTGGGAGAAACCTTCGTTACCTCCAACATTTATTAATCTTGTTGTTTCAAATAAACACTTTCACGATCTTATCTCTTTGAAAATACTTGCCTTTGAGGTAATTTTTGAAAACGATTGATTAACTACTCATTATTCTTTTTTTAAGGTTGTTAGCTTTCATATTCTAACCAACTTTGTTATATGAATTCAAAGTAACCAAACCTAAAGTTAATCAACTTTGTTATATCAAGCCATAAGTAAAGAGCCCCGATCCTTTCGTTGTTGACTTCCTTGTGTGGAATGCAAAGCGGACTTTACGTGTGGCGATGTCGTGAATAGCGATGACAAGTTGATAGGTATCATTGTGAGGTCTTTATCTAGGTTAAAGGATAGAAGTCGCGATTAGTATCGATGTAACGTCTTATCCAAGTCTTGGATAAGAGTAGCGATTTTGAATGATATTTCTATCATTAATAAATTTCTTGGCGTATTCTTGAAGATTTCCTAGCCTACCCTAGGCGTGAAATCGAATTTTGTATTGACCTAGTACAAAAACCCATTTCTTAAACCCTCAAATATTTCTTCAACTAAAAGGATGCATTTACGAGGATTATGATGAAAGTCATAATAAAAGCATTGGACTAATGAAAATCATGGGTATATGAAGTATTAGTAAGTGTTATGATGAGTTATGTGGTTATTACGTGAAAACATGAAAGTTTCTTAGAAATCACAAAGGGTTGAAAAATCGATTTTGGTAAAAGCGTAACATGAAATTCAATTGACCATATCTCCTATTATATTTTGAATTTTTAGTGTGGTCAAGTCCTAGAGTTAGATCTATGAGTTTTGTAGCTTATCCAAGTGGAATCTTTGGAAAAGGTCTTTGTAGATTTTAAATGTAATAATTGAATTTAGCAAAAGAGCCCAAAGCTGCAAATTACAAAAGCGCTCTTGCCCGAGAAACTTTAAGGGGCTGTTTCAGCCACTAAATTTATGTGAAAAATTCTGGCCTTTTGGGACATGAAAATATATGTTATAAAGTACCTCCTGTCCAAAAATGAGCTCATTTCGACTTAAAATGAACAAGTTATGACCATTTCAATATTTAGATTTTTTTTGACAAAAAATGCTATAAGCTGGAGTTCTATAACTCAGATGACCATGAAATTTAAACTAGAGGCTCACATTAACATGTGTAAGGTCCTGCCAAGATTTGGGAATTTTGGAGTTAAACTTGAGGTAGCTAATTTCTTAAAGAATTAATTAGAAATTGATTTTTGAAAAATAGTAAATGAATTTTAAAAATTCGAGAAAAATATATTTTCATTATGGGACTATATTATGCTAAATCCCGTAAAAAAGAAATATTTTTGGGACTGATTTGGTATTTTCATGAAAATAGTTTAATTCTGAACATATGAGTTAAATATGTTATGTGAAGTAACAAAGTTGAAAAATAGGATTTTATGGTTAGAGAATCCTATATAGAGTATATGCATATTTTTTTTGATGAAGGATTTGATAATTGGTGATGATATCTTATGAGTATGGCATTTTTGAATGATTAAATGCATTATATGGTAAAGCGTAAACAATTGAGATAAATTGTTTATAAATTTAAGAAGTGATTAAAATATTGTTATAATATTAATGATATTAGATTATGAGATTATTAAGTGATTGATAACATGTGGATATTCTTGAATCCTGGATAAATTATATTATAAATGTTTAATATTTATCCTTTATCTCATTTGATTAATTCTTTATATCATTATCTTCATGCTTATATTGTGTTGAAAGTCATATGTGGCTTACGTGAATAGATGGACTTGGTATGATTATGACCAGGGATTGTTCGGTATAATCATAACCATAATTGAAAACACGATTATCTTTGGCCGTAGTGCATGGATAATTTGTGGTCGTGATACTAATGAATACACGATTATCTTTGGTAGTAGTGCATGGATAATTTTGTGGTCGTGATCTAATGAATAATACGATTATCTTTGGTCAGTAGTGCATGGATAATTAAGTGGTCGTGATACTAATGAATATCTTTGGCACCGTAGTGCGGGGATGATTCGATGATATGGATTAATTATTGGTGAGTCTCAAAGAATGAAATATTAATTCATGGATGTGGTAAAAAGTCATCTTTGGTAGTAGTGCATTAATAGACTTGGTATGATTATGACCGAGGATTATTCGGTATAATCATGACCATAATTGAAAACACGAATATCCTTGGCGGTAGTGCATGGATAATTCGTGGTCGTGATGATATTATTAATTGCGTCTCGGCATTATTGGTTTCTGAGTTGTATATCTTTGGGCTGTAGTGCAAAGATGAATTGTTAATGAATATCTTTGGTAGGATTAGAAGATGAATTTAATATTTTTAACGATAAAGGTATTCAAGGTATCCTCACCTCTTTATCATATCAGTCGTACCCTAATTTCGAGGCGAAATTTCATAAGAAGGGAGGTTGTAAGACCCGACTTTTATAAATAAAGATGAATTTTTTATAAATATTATTTTTGAATATTATGGAATAAATTTGATATAATGTTATAGTTATGGGTAATATTTATAAATTTTGCAAAGTAAGCAAGTTGTTATAAAATATTCGTTTGGTGGGGAATATTCTTTTTGTCGGGGAATATTAAATACGACGGCTCAATCATTAGTGGACCCCCTGGCGGAAGTATTGTCGTAGTTAGAAAGCGACAAAATTAATTTTCTATAAAAAAATAACGGCGGGGAGGTATTACAAAAGCTGTTGAACTACCCGGTAGTAAAAGTTCGATGTCTGGCGTAGTTGTATAGTAGCACACGATATTGATTATTGATGCTTACGTGAGAAGTCACTCATTTATGCTCAATTATTGCTACGATAATTCTGCGCATCATATCTCTTATATTATTGATTCAATTATTGTCACATTATCATACGTATAATATGTTATAGTATTAAATTATTAATTGAGGCGACAAGTTATAAATGATTAATAATTGTTGAAAGATTAAATATGTGTTGATTAAAAATAAAATGATTTGTGGTAATATTTATTCGATCCTTGATGTATATAAAGAGTGCATTATGAGAAGTTTGTGGTAAGTTTGATTATTTTATGGGGGCCCATATGTCATCATCTAAGAGTCCCTTAAATCGATAGTAATTACCTTTATGAATAGTAATTACCTTTGTGAATAGTAATTACCTTCGTCGATAGTATTTACCTTAAATCGATATAGTAATTACCTTTGTGAATAGTAATTACCTTTGTGAATAGTAATTACCTTCGTCGATAGTATTTACCTTCGTCGATAGTAATTACCTTCTTTGATAGTAATTACCTTCGTCGATAGTAATTACCTTCGTCGATAGTAATTACCTCTTCGTAAATAGTAGTTGTCCCTTGATATTACAAGAGTTAAGCGCCTCTTGATTGTTCGAGGTTAATTACCCCTTCGCAAATAGTAGTTGTCTCTTGATATTACCAAGAGTCATTTTGACCCTTCGTTAAGACCAAGAGCCACCCTCGGTTTTTATATAGAAAGCTCATTCCTTCATTATTTCTTACGAATTCCTTTGAAACTAGAGAGAGAAACTATAGAGAGAAAGAAGAAAAGTATTTTGCTACTTCACTTTTCAATATTGACTCTTCTAAGGTAGGGAATATTATTTGTTGTACTCGTAAGGGTGTTATTTTTTATTCATAAAGAGAACTTACATTATTCCATTCTTTATTATTACATTGGAATAACTTTTGTAAAAATGGCATACCTATACATGACTTTTGTATATCACGGAATATCCTATACTTGGTGAAATCCTTATATTATTCAATTCTTATTTATTACATTGGAATAACTTTGTATATCTGAGAATACCCTATACTTGGTGAAATCCTTATATTATTCCATTCTTATTTATTACATTGGAATAACTTTATATCACGGAATCCCCTATACTTGGTGACATTCTTCTATTATTTTATTATTACATTGGAACATCACATGCGTGCTTTCACGCCGGACTGGTTAAAATCTTTATTATTCTGTCTTTATTATTCTATCGGAATATCGTATACGTGTGTTTTACAGGACTGGTTAAGATTTTATTATTACGTATTTAATATTACATTGGAATAACAATACTACATCGCAATCTGCGCATGCATGGTGATTTCTTTTGTTATTTCATTATTTATTATACTCGGTTGGTTAAAATTTTGACTTCTATACTCCATGAATTTAGTGAAATATCCTTGATATTTGCGCTTCATCCGATATTTTTAATGAAAATATTTTTACGAGCATTCTTGAATTTTACTCTACAAAGCGATATCATGTTGACAATTTGGGCGTTATTAGTTCTGAATAAATTAATTCGTGAACTTGTTTTATTGAATTATTATGTCATTATCATCATCCTCATGTTATATTATGTTATCTTTGGCTTACGTGCATAGATGAACTTAGTATGATTATGACCGAGGATCATTCGGTATAATCATGGCTTGATATAAATGATGTGACAAAAGTCCTCGATGGCTTGTGTAATGCGATGATGGATAGTTTTTGGTATGATTATGACCGGGGTGATTCGGTATAGTCATGACCATTGATAATTTGATTAAAATCCTTGGCCGTAGATACGAGGGATGATTAGATATTGTGGTTTATTCATTAAAGCGAGTCTTAGTGATAAAAATTGATGAAAACCTTTTAAAACCTAAAAGATAGTAGACTTTATTTTCTACTTGACTCTTTTAATGGATTGCATATCAGCTATGATTAAAGCTGGTTGTCTATTGTATTTTATCGGTTTAACATTGTTGAAGACTATTGATAATTTATTACGAATTATCTTAGTTATAATATTTCTTCTTTGGGCTAGTTGAGCTCACCCTTTCTTTCTTTATTCTCTTGAAATGAGAATATCATTTGGGACGAGTCGGGGAAAAGGGTGATGGTCCGAAGATAGCATTAGTAGTCCTCATATATTACATTAAATAGTGTGACAATAAATGTAATGAGAACTCCTTGAGTATGGATATTGTCTAAATGACAATATTCTATTAGAACTCTCGGTTTATGTATTATCGCATGTTACTGAGCGGATGTATAATTAAGTTTGTATTTGAATTTATGTACCATGTAAGTGGCGACCCTAGATGGGTGACGTATACCTAATTTTGGGGGCGTTGCATATATATATATATATATATATATATATATATATATATCAAGTTCAAAAAAAGTAGTCTCGTATACAAATGGGTTAATTGCATATTATATCCCAAATTATATACCTTTTTACCATTCGTACTACTGTTATTATTATTATTATTATTATTATTATTATTATTATTATTATTATTATTATTATTATTATTATTATTACCGAACTACGTAATTAATACTCCTAGTCTGTACCGTGTATGCATTTTGCCCTAGCCCTTTGCCCCCCTTCCATTCCCGATTCCTTAGCCTTTTCTTGCCTCTTGACTCTTGACCTCTTAAAAGTCTTAATCTCTAGGCCTTCCGCCTCTCCCAAATCTCAATCTCCGGCCTCATGGTTTTTTTTCTCTCATGGCCAGTAGCTCGCCTCTCCCCGTCGGCCGTCTCGATCTCCGACTCTCTCTTCATTGTCTATCTAAATTGGTAATTTGTCGATAATCGATTGGTGTATTTGTCCATTTTTTAGTTTGAATCTATTATCTTTGGTATGATTTCGTAATTTTTATGTTAAAGTTTCCATCTTTGAGGATAAATAGGGAACAAATCGATTGACTTGAATGGTTGTTTTAGACTTTTAGGGATTCCATCATTTCTCGCCTACAATCTACTAAAAAAGGAAGTGCCTTTGCAGATCTGTTGGTACGGGTCATAAATGAAGACCACGTACCATTACTTCACCGAACTAATTTTAAAATCATGTCTTTTACCAAAAGCTAGCAGCTTTTCCTTGTATAAGATTATTGAATCAAACTGGGTAGTGGGGGCTTAGCTCTCAATTCTCATCTAAATTTGTAGAAGTTAGTAGTAGTTTATGTCTCTATGGTGTGACATCATTCTAAATTCTAAGACTTCTTAGAATTGATGTTGAATATAATATTGTTGTAACAATCGTTTTCTAATTTTAATGACTGAACTTTATTATTAAGGAAAAAAATTATGTCATGTGTATGTACTATTAATTATATGTACAAATCTTCAACACAAAGTAGTACACCTTTTTTAGGACCAAGGGAGTAGGTATAAAAAGTCTAGGCTGGTGGAAAATGGATCAAATATTAAAAAGATTATGGAAATTAACTACATGAAAAAACCTGTCACATTTAACAATAAGCAACTGAAAAAGTATGCTAAATGTTATTTATCTTGATTAATTAACATGAATCTGTTTTTAAGAGCTAGGAGTAGCCACTACTATTTCTATACATTTATAAGATCCTCTTAGTTTCGAAGACTGGAATTTATTTAGAACTTGTCTATGCCTATAAAGTTATCCCCAAAAGAAGTATAAATGTACTAAAATATTTGCAAGGAAAAATTTATATGAGGACCCTGTCCTTCATGATACATAATACCAAAGTTTAATTTGTTGCGACTAGCTAGAAATATTTAATAATTTCCACTGAAATTGCAATTACTTGTATATTATCATTTGTCAAAATATATGCAACACTCTTTGTGCAAATATGATCATTATGTAGCTAGGTATATACATGAGCAATGCAATATACGAAACTAGAGTTGAGGAAAGAAGCAAAAACCAATTACTAGTTTAAATCAACATCTAAATCGACATTGGAGTTAAAAAATTATATAGTTTAGATAAGAAACTGTTTTCAAAAACTGAACCGCAAGCAGCATTAGGTAAATATACTGAGTACTGCAATAGTATAATTTTGCATTTAATGTCCCATCCAAACACCGTATGTGGACTACTTGTGTCATTTAGTACGACACTTAAATGGCACATTATATTGTAGTACTACCTCCGTTTCATAATAATATATATAGTCGTTTTAGCTTCATACACATGAATTAAGAAAATTATTTAATAATTAAAATTTTTATGAAATTTTATCGCTACCCCTTTATGGGAAGTTGAAAACTTAACATATTGGCTATCATGACTCTCCTCTCACCTTCAATGTTTGTTTTTGTGTCATATAAAAGTTTACTACATCATTTTCAGGTGGAAAAGTGTTAGCCGCTGGTTCAAACCATTGGACTAGGTTCAAATTGAGAGGAAACGGTATAACAAGGTATAATTCTGTTGCATATTAATTTTCTAGTAGACTCTTATATCGATGCTTATGTAACAAATTTGATAAGAAGCAAGTAATGTGACTTTTCAGTAAACTAAGATATCTGGTGGGTAATTTAACATAATTATGCAACCAAATGGTGATAATTATTTAGGAAAGAACATTTGAAGAGCACAAGAAGTTGGTAGAAGGAATCATGAAAAGGGATCAGAAAAGGCGAAAGAGGATTGAGGATGCTGGTATTGATTATGCATTCCCTGAAGTTGTAAGAATCTATGCCCTGAAGTTCTACGTGTTGTTCTCTGACTGAACTTTATGGATGTATAAGGTGCATCAGTCTGTTTGTTGTATCATAAAATGTTAGGAAGGTTGTTATATATGGTCCATAGGCAGTAAAGTTTTAATTTTTTGATGAGTTATATTGATAGTCATCTAATATCAATGTATTGTTGCTAAATAAGGTTGTGTGTCATGTGTTGGAACTGTACAAGTATCTTGAGTATTATACCAATTTGTATTCTTTCCAAAAGGAAATTTAACCTTTAAATACTAATATTTGACAATTGTTATTGACAATAGTTATGGGTCTACAAGAAAACATCTAAAGAGAAGTTCCCACTAAAAAAAATACTACGATAGAGCACACTGAAACAAATAAATTTGCCACTCACGAAATCAAAGTAGAATATGAGTACAAAAAGTTGATGATCCTAGTCAAGTTGTGCCTCCGAACAAAGGATAAAAGGTTATAGATATGGGCCTCAAGTAGTTCCTATATCATCAATTTGAATTGGAAGCTGTGAAGTTCAAACCAGAGAAGAGTGTGAAACTTCTTGATTTCTTGATGCTTCAAACATAATGAGGTGAAATCTAACTACTTTGACCCGGATCCAAGTAATTTGATTTTAATTATTTCAGCATTATGTATATTGTTTTACTTTTTCTAAACCTATATTTTTTTCCTTGTGCCTTGTTATTCAAATACACTATTACATGAAGGATGTTAATGTCTTCATAACTGAACCAGGTAAAATGAAAGCCATTGTTGCAGTTTCTGAACTAGCAAGAGCTATGAAGAAAATGAACAAAGTTGCGATTGTTCGATGTGTATTGAGGCAAGGACTGGGTAACGTTGTTGTAGCGGTCTTGACTACTAACATATTTGATAAAGATAATGTTGTAAGTCATCGATTTTGTAAAGTGTTTTTATGAATTTCTCATGTTGTTGTCTCATCATTTAACATTCTTGTTGGTTTTGCTGGAAGTCTGATTCATTATATTTCAATGTACTTCCTTTCATACACACTACACTTGTCATTTAGTACAACACTGAAAATGGTGGCACATTATACTGTAGTACTACCTCCGTTTCGTAATAATATATATAGTCATTTTTGATTCATACACATGAATTAAGAAAATTATTTAATAATTAAAATTTGTATGAAATTTCATTGCTACCCCTTTATGGGAAGTTGAAAACTTAACATATTAGCTATTATGACTCTCCTCTCACCTTCTATGTTTGTTACTGTGTCACATAAAAGTTTACTCCCTAATTTTTAGGTAAAAAGGTGTTAGCCGCTGGTTCAAACCATTGGACTGGGTTCGAATTGAGAGGAAACGGTATAACAAGGTATAATTCTGTTGCATATTAATTTTCTGGTAGACTCTTATATCGATGTTTATGTAACAAATTTGAAAAGAAGCAAGTAATATGACTTTTCAGTAAACTAAGATATTTGGTGGTTAATTTAACATAATTATGCAACCAAATGGTGATGATTATTTAGGAAAGAACATTTGAAGAGCACAAGAAGTTGGTAGAAGGAATCATGAAAAGGGATCAGAAAAGGAGAAAGAGGATTGAGGATGTTGGTATTGTTGTCCTTTCTATATAGAAATCTAAACATTGTTATTTAAGATTGTGTGATGGTATTTAAGATTGTGTAATGCTTATGGTTGTTGAATGTTACTGAATTCTGACTCAAGGTCAACATATAATAATAATCTATAAGTCTTGTAACAGAAAATATGTTTACCACTATACTTACTGAAATTAATTCATGAAATGGCCGATTAAGAATCCAATTTTTTCTTGTAACAGAGAAATCATATAGTCTCGCTGAAGGTTCTTTTTCTATTTGGATTTGTAGCAAATGATATTGTGATTGTCTATTTGTCTTTTTCTTCTTATGAGCAATACGGTGTACATTAGTACCACGTACCAACTCTATTGTCTTTGTGTATTGATTTCGGCACTAAGTGCCTCTGGTGACCTATTTGCTTCATTTTCTTGACTTGCTTTTATTTTTAAATATGTGTGTTGCCTCTTTTTCAGTTATGACAAAAGAGCTCTAACTCATGCAAGCATACATGCGTCAACAAGAAATATAGAGTAAGTAAAGTATCGATCCCACAGAGAAAGTTGTTCAATTTAAACTACTATTCATCAATCAAATCATTATTTCTATATGCTTAAACTAAAGATCAAAAATATGAATTAATCTATCTGCAAATAAGAACTAAAATGAGAATAAGAATGGAATAAATCAAATCTGGAAATAATGGGATCCTAACTTCATTTAATATTTCATCTAGCTACCACTATCACGCAAGAATTGTTCACATATCATAAGAAAACTTGTCAAGAGCACTAATAGAGTCATAACCATTTTTCAATGCACTATGGCCTACTTACACAGCATCCACAGATGATGTAAAAACCCAAAACCCTAATAAGACTCGTAAGTGTAAAATCCCATTATATAAATAAAATTTCTCTGTTCTGAATGTGTTATGTGTTAATATATACTTGGTTTTACAAATTTGACCAAATAATTTTTTGTCCGAAATACGTCGTGCTTGACACCTCGTGCTTAATTTTTTTTTTTTTCTATATTCGAACTTTTCGATAAAATTATTTTGACAAGTTGCTTTGTCGTGCTTACACTGACAAAACGCTTTGTCATGCTTGTTAGGATTAGCAAGAAATTTAGTTTAACAATCCTAGATTAATAAATCGTAACCCTAATTAGCAAAACCCTAATCTTAATTTATTAATTAAACCCTAATTATCTAATCTAACCCTAATTAGCTTATCTTAACACCTAACCATGGTTAGTAAACATCAATTAGGGACTAATTAACATTAATTAACATTCCTAATCATTAGAAACAAAACCCTAATCAAGATTAGTGAAGATTTAAACCTAATTAAGCTACTAATTTGATCAACTAGCTCACAAGTAGGTTGGGAGTCACCATTTTAAGTTCCAAAACATCACATGACATGCTTTCAAACTCCCAAGCAGCAGAAGAGTCACAAATCAGATCTTTATAGAGGCAAGTAGGTGGAAAAATGACCAAAAAGCCAAGTTGAAGAATTCTATAAATAGGAACCTTGAAATTTGAAAGCAAACTCATAATTCTCAAATCCTAGATACACTTATAAACCTTCCAAATCAAGCCTGGGTGATAGCCACAATAACATTAGAAGCTAGAATCACAAATTGCTCAAGAAAAGGTGCAAACCCTAGTTCATAATTTACACTTTGATCTTATGTTAGATTTGTTGTTTAGATGTTTAGAATTATGTATTAGGATGTTAGAAAGTATGTTAGATTGGTAGATCACGTTTTTATAACATCTAGATGACTTAATTAAGTGTTTTATGAAATCTGGAAATTTTGTAAAACTTGGTCTGACAGCCGAATGTCAGGGCTTGTAGATTCGTGTGTGTTTATGTTTTGGTCTGTTAATCGATTGGTATTTGTAGCCTGATAGTAGGTCTTTAATCCGGAAAGGAAAACAGGTTCAGTTGAACCATAGATTTCAAGTTATAAGCAGTCAAAGTGGGTTGACCGTTCACGGATGTTGGTTTTCTGGGTTGCCCAGAAAACTAAAGAACAGTCGATCCGGCTACTTTGACCGACCTGTTTAATCATCTTCTGGTTGTTAATTGTTTAAGTTTTGTTATAGATTAGTACCCTGTTATACATACTACATATCTATGATCTTTAATTGAACAAACAACGCATAGGTTTACTGAAATTATTGGTCAAAATCCGTTGACCGAGCATGACCGAGTTTTCTAGTTCTGAGTTTTCCAGAAAACTGAAGAACATGAAGAACAACATCTAGCTGTACTTTGACCAGCCAATTTAGAGACCTTAGAGTTATGATCTGTTCCTGGTAATGTTATATATATGTACCCTGACATATATACTACATATTACATCAAGCAAAATACACATCTAATACACAGAATCTAAGATATTTAAGCCACAAAACCGTTGACCGGCCATGACTTCTGTTCTGGGTTACCTAGAAACCCAAGAACAGCTCTGACAATGACTTTGAGCTTCTATAACTTCTAGTCATGTGTAAGTTAGAGTGTATGATTTGTTTCATGTTGTACTATTGTATGAGTATTACAACATCAATGCTTGACCAAACTGAAAATCATTACCAGTAGCTAGTTATTTAATGGTCAAAGTGATCACTCGACCACGACCAAATCGCTGCCCAGAAACTCAAGAACACCTACAACGACACTTTTCGTCAATGTAGGGCTTTAGGGACAGAACAAAAATTATTTTCTTTAAAAATAAATTATAAAATTAGAAATAATTAATAAATAAATATAAATAATTATAAAAATAGTTTTAAAAATTATATTAAATTATTATAAATAAATTCTGATATTTTTACATAAATTTAATAATTATTTTATATTATTTTGATATTATTAATAATTAACTTATTAATAAAGAAATTAGAATAATTATTTATATATACTAAATAATTATGGAAAAATAATATTCTTGATATAAAATTATAATAAATGAATATAAATTATTTCATAATAATAATCAATGTTTTTGTAAAATTTTATGTAAATATTAATTACTTATAAATAGAAATAAATGGTTTAAAAATCATTTAAAGGATAAATAAATATTTTAAATACTTTAAAATTTCTAAAAGGTATTATAAAGGATAAATAAATTTTATAAATAAGTTTAGTCCATATATCAAAGGTATTAAATACTAAACCCTATCCAATCTAACCCAATATTATATAAATGCTATAATTGAATATTGTTATCAATATTAACGTGTTAGATTTATATATATGAATATCGTAGGTACTTATTAACGTTTGAATAGCATAACTTGACTGATCTACGCTCAGGCAAGTTCTCTATCCTTTAATCTCTTATAAAGCAAATTTCTTAAACCCTGTTTATTTATTTGACAAGATTTTTATCTTGATAAGCTGTTGATATAATATACTACACCTACAATTAAATTACCTTCTTATTGTAAAGTTATTGCTATAGCTTCTGCATAACTAAGAAATGAATTGTTTATTCATATGATAATGTTTATTGAGCATAAACTGTTGAGTCAAACCAAATTGTTTTGGTAAGACTTCTTATACTGAAGTTGGGTATATATCCCGTAAGGGATCGAAATTTGGTCAATTCATATATTGACAGTAATTTTAGTGTATCTTGAGCACTGTAGGTGATATGCATACTCCTAGGATGTTGAATACGCTGATCCCTTATCTCACAGCTAAATAAAATTTCTAAGTCTTTATGACTGACAAAAATAAGAAATATTCCAGAAATGTTTGAAATTAGGGAAATCCAGAAATGGTAACAACTATCAGTCAAAATTTGAACTGTTATATTTCTTCAAATCCTATATTGTTATAAATACAAAACTTGTTGAGCATGTCATAGCTCACCCTTGCAAATTATTCCCTTTGCAGTTTTAGATGGTAATCTTGGAACTTCTGGAGTAGATAAAGGGAAGCGTCCCTACATAGATTAGATTATATTCTTGTGTGTTTGAATACCTTGCAATAAGAACTCGTTATGAGAATCATGTAATCGAATCTTTATATTATGATATATATAACAACTTTTATTTCCTCAACCGTGTGTTCTTACATATATAGATGTAAAATTAGACTTCTTCGAATCTAGTTGAGATCCTTGGGAACTATTTAGCTGAGTGAGGGTATTAATAGCATGGACTGTTCATATTGTTATTAATACTCTGGATTTCAGATAAGTAGTTACTATCGATACGATAGTATAAATTTGCTGGCTTAAACTATACATCTGGGTGAGGGTATTAGTAATATGGACTGTTCATGTTGTTACTGATACTCTAAATTTTGGATAGATAGACTCTAGTCACAGATACAGTTCATATATTTAAGTGAGGGTATCCAAACATAGTAATAGTTCTCTTGAGAATTACCAATTGTTATGGGATACTGTGAATCTTGAATCTATGAGAATTGTATCTGATAGTCCCTCTATTTAATGTAATCTTATAATCAGATACCATGGGTTTATAGATTTAAAAGCATTATGTTGATTTTCTGTAAACACCATATCAGATACTGTGGGAGTATAGATATGGGGGTGTTACAATTTTGGTATCAGAGCTTAAGGCTATAGATATAAGGAAGAGAAATCTTAGTATATAGTCTTCGAGTCCGTAAAAATTTTAAAAGTACATATAACATTAAAATTATTATGTTGTGTAAATTTCTATATAGTATTAAAGGAGTTTTCTTTTATAGATGGCCAACTCCAATGCTTAGGAAATGGTAATAGCCAATAATCCACCACAAATAGAGTTATACATAGCCAGTGATGCAGAAGATGAGGAATTACTTCATGATCAACAACGGTTAGATGCTGAGGAAAAAGAGGATTCGGTGGCAAGACAGTTATTGAGAATTGATGAGCATGATGAGGCAATGGCATCACTGCTAAAAACAACAGAATATGAGGGTAATAAGATGAGGTTTAGGGCTGATATAGCTGCGGGAATGCTACAACATGAGAGAGGACATAGTCAACGACTAAAAGTACAACTGCACCATGCACAAAGGGGTAGAAAGGAAATTCAGTCAAGGCTTCTTAAAACATCTCTGGGTGTTCGAGATACTTTTAATGATTTACAGCGCCGTGTAGTTCGATATCCGGTAGAGGAGAAGAAGACGACTTATCTCATCGATCGATCTATGGTTTATCACATGATCCAGGATTCCTTTGATGATATCAATGAATTCTAGAGAATAGCATAGGTGGTTGAATGCTTTGTATTAGTGCAATAAAGAAGCATTCAAAGTTTGTAATGTAATCAGTACTTTGTAAAATAGTAGTATGTTCAATTATGAAGTTGTTGTGTAATACTATTGTGATATATAAAATAAACAATATGTTGTGTTACTAAAATTCTTATGTGAATTTTATTGGTTTATATAGAATCATACCACCAACCAGAAGACCCCAAAGAGAAATGAATAATGATAATTCTACCCAGCAGTTAGTAGACCTTATGCTA
Organism: Panax quinquefolius; assembly: GCA_020205615.1. Lineage (NCBI taxonomy): Eukaryota > Viridiplantae > Streptophyta > Magnoliopsida > Apiales > Araliaceae > Panax > Panax quinquefolius. Next base: position 97,240,137 of record CM035154.1, read on the forward strand.
GGAGTTGTAAATAGACCTGTGAACCAGAACACAACTTTTAAAGACTTTAAATTAGTTGGACCACCAGAGTATAAGGGTACATCAGAACCTGTAGATGCACAAATTTGGATTTCTAAAATAGAGAAATTTTTCCTAGTAACTAATGTTAATAATAACCAAAAGACAAATTTTGCAACCTTTTTCTTAAAAGGTGAGGCTAATTATTGGTGGGAATTAACCAAAGGTCGGGTAGAAACTGAAATTGTTCCTTGGGATAGATTTAAAGAGTTGTTCTATGAAAACTATTTTTCCCAATCCCTGAAAGACCGAATGGAAATAAAATTTTTGGACTTAAAATAAGGAGATCTTACTATAACCCAGTATACAACTAAGTTTAATGAACTGTCCAGGTTTGTTCCACATCAAGTAACCACTGAACTTAGAAAGACTCGTAGGTTTCAGGAAGGTTTAAAACCTCTGATTCGGAGTAGATTGTCAGTACTTCAAATAAAAACTTTCTCTGAAATGCTAGAGAAGGCCACTATAGCCGAAAGTGAGAATGAAAGTCTTACTAAATTTTATCAGGACAAGAGAAGTCAGAATGAAAAAGGGAAAATTAGGAAAGAACCAAGTTCAGGTGGGTTTAATAACAAACATAAAAGAAATAATTCTTTTTCTAACAACTCAGGGAAAAAGATAGGAAATACTAATAACAACTTTAGTAATAATAATATTAAACCTTTTCCTAATTGTGGTAAGAAACATAAAGGAGAATGTCTTCTTAACAAATGTTTTAATTGTGGACAGTCGGGACATTATTTTCCACAGTATCCTCTTCCAAGGAAAAATAAATGTTTTAATTGTGGTTCCGTAGACCATTTTTCAAGGAACTATCCCAAACCTAGGAATCAAGGAGGAAAAGGGGTTAGAATACCAAAGAATAATCAATCAATAGTAGCTACAGTTGGAGTTCATAATCGACCTACCGCGAGAACATTTAATATGTCGGTGAGGGATGTTGTTGCTTCACAGGACGTGGTGACAGGTATCATCCCTATCAACACTTTAAATGCATATGTGTTATTCGATTCTGGTGCTACATGTTCTTTTGTGTCTAGTAATTTCTCCACAAACTTGAATACACCTTGTAAAAATCTAGACAAACCATTTTGTGTAGAAATTGCTAATAATGAAAAAATTCTGGTTAAGACTATTTTCAGAAACTGTAGTGTGGTAATAAAAGGACATAATTTTAAGGTAGATTTGATACCAATTCAGTTGGGATAATTTGATGTAATTCTAGGAATAGATTGGTTAGTTAATCATAACGCGATGATTGATTGTCATCAAAAACGTATAAACCTTTTGACTGCTTCAAAGTCAAAAGTAGTGTTTAACTGTAGTTGTTCACCTAAGCAATTTCGATGTTTGACTATAGTTTAGGCATAAAGATTACTTAGAAATGGTTGTTTAGGATATTTGGCCTATATAGTTAATACTCAACAGGAAGGAGTAAAACTAGATCAAATACCTATAATTAAGGAATTTCCTGATGTATTTCCAGATGACTTACCAGGTTTGCCTCCAAATAGGGAAATTGAGTTCGTCATTGATCTTGCACCAGGAACGTCACCAGTTTCTAAGGCACCGTACAGAATGGCACTTATAGAACTGAAAGAGTTATTTATACAATTACAGGAACTCTTAGATAAAAAGTACATACAACCTAGTGTTTCACCTTGGGGAGCACCAGTTTTGTTTGTAAAGAAGAAGGGTGGAACTATGAGACTATGTATAGATTATAGGGAGTTAAATAAGTTAACTATTAAAATAAATATCCTTTACCAAGAATTGATGATTTGTTTGATTAATTAAAA